>CM076570.1:959035182-959247515 GCA_034641835.2 Pinus albicaulis
ACAAATTAATTGAGTTAGTTGTTTACAGCACACGAGCTTTTGAAATTCCAAATCCATTCTTTCTTGATTGCATTTTATTGAACTTGATGGGATTACAGTGAAATTTCATTAGCCTATCACCCATTTCATGCGAATGCCACATATGACTTCAAATATGGTGTTCGTTCAGTTCAGGTATGGTTAAGCATGCCTATTTGCTGAGTAATATGCCTCTCTTTAAATGCTTCGTGCTTTTGGAGATGCAACTTATTGATTTATTTGTTATAACTGCAATTCTATAAAACGCAGGGAGGTGGCAGATCTTCAGCACGGGAAACAATTGGAAGAGTAGCAACTGGGGCTGTGGCAAATAAGACACTGGAGCTAAAAGCTGGGACTGAGGTACGGTCATACTACTTTCAGTATTGCAATTTGCAGAAATGTATTGAGGCTTCTGATATGATTTTTTCCTTTCTAAATGAACTAGACATTTTAATTTCTGGGAACATTATTTCTCTACTACCTTATATATATTGTTGGATCTTTAATTTTTTAGAAAATAATATAGTGTGGAATACCTCATTTAATTGCAAAAATTTCCAATTATTCCTGTGAAGGAGAAGTGGGTTAGCAGCTGGGCAGTTAACTTGTTCAATGATGGTCGGCCTGAGCATAGTTAATAACGTGGCATTGCAGTCGAACCAGGCACCATCGGCTTCTTTCTCATGTTCCCCGATTTCAACTACTTCATCACCATGCTGCTTCTTAGCAGTGGTGACACTGCCTTTTTGGAAATCTTCACGGAACCAGGTGCTCAGAATTGGAGACTTTATTAGGGGTAACAGAGCAGGAGGAGCTAAGATGGTTTGTACCAGGAAGAGGGGTGCTGTAATACCAATGGCCATGGTGACGATTCAATCGATTTCAGATATATAGATAATCATTAAAGGACTCATGATAGGCACGTGGTAAACACTATCATGTATGCATACTAATATTGCTAGGATGTAGGGATTACCATTTTGTAGTTATTCATAGGATCCAAGAAGAATAATTGTTTCAAGAATCGAAACTATGCCAAAGGATCTGATCTCATGAATTTACCATGCCCAATTTTAGGCATGTGTGCCAATTTTTCTTACGGTGGCCATTAGATTTGGATGCGGAGATCTGGTAACCTCGAACAACCATTAAACATTCATCTTCAACAAAGTTACTGGCCCCATTTTTTAGGCGTGCTAACACCCTGCAGTTAGAGAAATTCTCTTTCCCACGACACGTATATTACAACTAACTTAAGAGCGGTTAAAAATGGAATCCCCTCCCTTGCGCTTAAAGTTAGCCCATTAAATAGACCATCCTGTGCGAGTTAAGACAAACAATGAGCGAACCATTTTGACACAGAATTGTAGGGTTTTTGTTTTTCTCAATTTGGGTGAGAGAATTTCCTGAACCTAGTTTTTGTTTTTTTTTTCTCAATTTCGGTGAGAGAATTTCTTGAAACTAACACCAATTTCAGCAGAATTGAAAGGAAAAATATCCCCCAAAATGGTTTTCGAGAAGGGCACTAGCTCGACACATTCTCTTCCTCGAGAGGATTCACCTCTGATACCCAGTTACTCCCAATCAGGGCCCCTTTCATCTGGCAATACTAAATATTAAGTTGGCTTTCGTTGAAACTTAAATTACAGAATTTAAAAATTAAGACATGTAAGTGCTCTAAAGCCATCAGCTTCTAGCCATCCTCTAGTTAACCAACAAAATGAGCAATGGAATATTAGTGAAAGTCATGAAAACTACAGAAAATGCATGTTATCAAAATCTCCAATCTGATAGTATGTGTTAAAATTTCTTTAAGCCACCATCTTGGCAATTTACCACCTATTAGATTACAAATCTACTAAAAAAACAGATCATATCTAGTTATTTGCTGAAATTATTAACTCAAAAAACTTTGGGATGTAGGGGTAGTCAATCAACTAGTAAAAGAGAAAACCAAACCTGGAGTGATTATGCAAAACTTTTAGATGTACAAGAGTAGTCAATCAGCTAGTAAAATACCATAGTCGCTACCTCCTTCGACAAAATGAATGAGGCATCTTCAAATACGAGTATTTGAGACTACACTAGCTCATAAATTTTCCCTATTAAGTAGCACTTTCTACTCAATTCATATACCATACTCTTCATAGTCTGTGCTAGAATTTTGCAAAGCTTTTGTTTTAAAAAAAAAAATAACCACATTAAATATGAATCTCCTTTTCCTTCAAAAGGCTCCCATCTACAGTGTGAATGAAAGGCATTCTACCAAGTAACAAGGATAACAACTTTACAATACAAAACTTCTTGAAAATTACTAAGGCTGTGATTGCAACCATTGATTGATCAGTTGCAGTGAATAAGGGGACATCTAATGCATGCCAGCCCCTACCAAATAATACATCAAAAAATTTTAAACCGTATTGTCTAGGAAGCTTTATCTTTTAACCTATTGAATGTTTTGGAAAATGATCTTCAATGTTTGTATCTCCTTCTTGCCTTTTTGAATGGCTAGTGCTATTCCAAACCCTTGAATTTTTGTTGCCACCACTTCCTTTTAGCAGCCATAGTGTCATTTGTTGTAATTGAAGCACTGTAAGCATGCTCATAGCTATTACTACAACATTTTACTAGTTTCAGTATTCTTTGCAAGGAATACAATAAAATATTATCATTCAAGCCTCCTCAACAACTCTATACTAAATATAGCAATAGGATGTTGCGATCCCCTTTCTACTCCACGAAAAATCATGAAAATATTTTAGAAAAATACTACAATAATGCTCTCAATCAACCAGTGCCATGAGACAAGTCAACGATAACATGATAATGGAGTTGGTTTTGCAACAATCCTCGAAAAATTGTACCACAAAGTAAGGTTCCTCCTCCAAGTGGTTGACCATGTATCTACCTTTAGGAAAAATGAATGAATCCTCCTAAGAAGCATGTGTGGCCTCCTCCAAAGCGGATTCCTTCTTCAAACCTTGAATGAATGCACAAACACCATGCAAAACTCCAATAAAGTGGCACTTGTGGCATCATGAGTAGAACTTTCCATCATTATTCAATGCAAAATATGTTTGGCTATGCTTGAGCACTGCTCAACTATCTATCAACGAACTGGGTATGATGGAGGCATCTAGTAGAGGTATTGAGGGTGAAATCTAGTAGAGGTGTAACTCCTTCAAGGCATTGGTAGTAGTGCAATGTTACTATTTAGCATTAAAGGTTTAGTTGTTGACACATTTAAGCCTTGGGGCTTAGTAACCAATTTCCAAAGTGTATGCTATAATTGAAATCCATGTATATCAGATCATGGGTGAGGACAAGCCCAAGAAAGAAGAGAATGCAATACAACTGAGAAGTGAGATATTCTACCTTGAAGGCATGACTCATTAGGTATGTAGCTAAAATGAGAGATAGAAGAAGAGATAATTTTCCTCTGAGATCCTTACATTGACTAGGAAATTTTTTATTAAACATTGAGGTTTCATAGTGACATGATTTTGCATAGGAGTCTAACAGTTATTTGTATGTCATAATAAGAGGCAGCTTGAAATTTTTAACAAGAATTGAGTTCATCGAAGTCTGGCCTAATCAAACAAGAGGCCTAGCATTGACTTGATTCTTATACTCTGAAAAACAAGGAGTATTGTTGTAGTACCACTATAAGAATGAAATTATAAACTTGCCTGCAGTCCTGAAGCAGTCATTCGGACCTCCTTAAGGATAAAAGGTTTTGTTTGATCTTGGATTGTTCATTTTGTATGCCTGTCACTTCAAGTGGGTATGCTCTGAAATATTTTGACCTTTGGAGAAGTAATAGTCCTATTGTGGTGTGGGATTTGTTGGATACATGAAGGTGTATTAAAGACTCTAAGGGCTCAGTCTACAGACATTTCTTGACAACTATTTGACACCTGGCTATATGAGTCATAACTATACGTTGATGAGACTTCATTCCTGTCAAAGTTTCAAGAATAACTTCAGCTCATGTTGATCCAAGTTTCAAAGATTGCAAGCCATTCTTATCTGAGTTTTAATGGAAGATTACAGATCTAGGTACAAAGGTTCCTCTGTTCGATTTTGAGGATTTATTTAATCACTCTCTTCTTCCCTATAACAAAATGATATGTCTTGTAGATTGTTCACTTGAAACAACCTCAATATAGACCGAGATTTATCTGGACTGAATTCTCTTAACTTTGATTTGAAGTTATGAACCAAATTACAGTTTGTTGTTGTTTAAGGTTCTCATAAGTAGTTGTTTGAAAGTTGTGGCCTCTCCTCTACTCTTTGAAAAAGACTATTGAACATAAGTATGATCAATATTTGTTATTAGAACTAGGGCCTAAAGAAAAAAAGTGTCATTGGAGTAACTCACTTAAGTTTCATGCATGAATCTTTTGTTGTTTGAAAGGCTAGTTGTCTAAGTATACATCTTGATGTAGAATGAGTTCAAACTTGCAAGAAGACTTCTCTAGTCCAAGGGTTTACAACAGAAGTCTTGATCAAGACTCGGTTCCCTGTAAGACCATCTCAAATATTAGCTCTCCAAGGACTTGAATTGTGAGCAGTAACCTATTAGGACATCTCCAAAATTTTGATCTTCATAATGACAAGGAATACAACATACATCTTCACAACATCAAAGGTACATCAACTTAGTTTTATTTCTATCGTTTCTTATTTGAAGGAATTGTCATTAGTTGAAGTGTGTTGTCACCTACAAAAGTAAAACCTTCATTATCATCAATTTATTCATTGGATGGTAGAATGAATTTATTGCAACAATTGAGATAGTGTAAGGCTGGGTACAAGTCAGATTAGCAGCATCCAATTCACAGATCCTTTCAAGAATAGAAGTTTCACATTTCTTCACATTACAGGACATTCGTACTATAAAAGGTAGAAAAGCTAAAATATTGAACAACGTTCAAAACCCATCATGATCTAGTCAAGGACCTCTCCTTAATAATTTGTAAGGTGTCTGAAGCAGATCATTTGATTCTAAAAAGCCAACATGAAAAGTAGTGATAACAACACCTTCAGGCATCATGGGTACTGTTACAATAAGAGAATGAAGATTGTGTAAGTATATAATGGAAACACCCTTATTCGAGATTGACTATGAATCAAGAATTCTTGATCCTTAAATAAAATAAGAGGCAAAAACACCTTATGATTTGAAATAATATTTGTTGTGGCTAGTTAGCAGAGGAGTTCAGAATGATGGTACTATATAACCTGGAAGTTACTTTTTCATAATGACAACTTTCTTCATGAACAAAGTTGTATAACAATAGATGAATTTTAAACATGATTATGACCTATAGGAATAATATGTGGTCCTGGTAAGTCTAACCATATGTCATTATAGTAATAGTAAGTGATAAGTAATTGGATAAATCATAAAATTTCTTGGGGACAGTTCACTCTATGATGTTTACATCTACTAAAATCATGAGTGCTTGGTTACAGAGTTTATACTTTGAATAGAGAACATGATTGTGTAATACATTTTGACATTGCGTTTTACAAAGTAATTGAGATATTTTTTTACAGCACATGATCTTTTGAAATTCGAAATCCACTCTTTCTTGATTGCATTTTACTAAACTTGGAGGATTACAGTGAAATTTCATTAGCCTATCGGGTCCCATCTACAATGTGAATGAAAGGCATTCTACCAAGTAATAAGGATAACCACTTTAGAGTACAAAATTTCTTGACAATTACTAAGGTTGTGATTGCAACCATTGATTGATCAGTTGCAGCGAATAAGGAGACATCTAATGCATGCCAACCCCTACCAAATAATACATTAAAATTTTTTAAACCGTATTGTCCAGGAAGATTTATCTTTTAACCTATTGAATGTTTTGGAAAATGATCTTCAATGTTTGTATCTCCTTCTTGCATTTTCCAATGGCTAGTGCTATTCCCAACCCTTGAACTTTTGTGGCCATCACTTCTTTTTATCAGCCATAGTGTCATTTGTTGTAACTGAAGCACTGTAAGCATGCTCACAGCTATTATTGCAACCTTTTCCCGGTTTCAATATTTTGTGCAAGGAATACAACAAAATATTACCATTCAAACCTCCTCAACAACTCTATACTAAAGATAGCAATAGGATGTTGAGATCCCCTTTCTACTCTAAGAAAAATCATGAAAATATTTTAGAAAAAGACTACAATAACGCTCTCAATCAACTAGCTCCATGATACAAGTCAACTATAACATGATAATGGAGTTGGTTTTGCAACAATCCTTCAAAAATGGCACCAGAAAGTACGGTTCCTCCTCCAAGTGGTTGACCATGTATCTACCTTCACGAACAATAAATGAATCCTCCTTAGAAGCATGTGTGGCCTCCTCCAAAGTGGATTCCTTGTTCAAAACTTGAATGAATGCACAAAGACCATGCAAAACACTAATAAAGTAGCACTTGTGGCATCATGAGTAGAGCGTTCCATCAATATTCAATGCAAAAAGCTCCATTCGGAAAATTCCATGGTAGAAGTACAATCTACAAAGGAGAAGACGAAGTAATTATCAATGAGTGGACATCCTCATCATAATAGCTTGGAAACGTGTGCAAGGTGACTTCCTCTCATATAAGGTTTCCTCCCCATTGACTAAAAAATTCCTTAAAGGGGTAATGACCCTTAAAATATTTGTTGAAATTGTGAGTGCCTTATAATCATATGTCTGGCCAACATATCAATTGTTTTCCTTGATGAACAGATTTGAAAAAGGTGTTTGAATTATCGCTAGAGATGCAAGTGAGACTTGAACACACTGAAATAGATCTGAGAGAAAGTTATATATTCTTCACATAGGTAGAAAAATGGATCATGCAACACTCTAAATGCATGTGCAACTACTACTATATTTCATGTTACCTTATTTTTTCTAAATGTCAAGTATAGTTTGTTGGCAATTATCAACTATTCACTAGTGGCTTGGCCTCTTCAAGTGTGTAAAACCAACTCCATTATCATGTTAATTTCATAACCAAAAACCAACAACCCTCATACACTATTTTAATTTCCACATCTGATGAAGTCAAAGTAGTATGGGGCTTCTTCATGTTGTTTTGGATTTCTTAGCCTACATGAACTTTGTCTTGCTTTTATTTTTCTACTTTGAATTTTTTCATGAAATTTGCTTTAGTTCTTTTTGTCAAAACTCATTAGGTTCTAGAAGATGTGCATCAATCTTCTCCTGCCATGCTTGAGAGTTATTTTTTTCTATAGAAAATTTCCAAAATTTGTCCAAAACTCTCTTTTCACAGCGCGCAGAAACTTATTTATCTAGTCCATTTAGGCCAGTGAATTACTTATCTAGTTGACCATTCTATGTTTTGGGTGAAGGAGTCACACTTCTCAATTTTGAGAGAGATTCATTTTACACCTGGGAAACTAGACATTATTCCTTAGCATCCAGGTTGGTCATGAATTCCTATTCGAGAAAATGGACTTTATGTAATTTTCCTATGGCATACCTATTATCTGTTGCATCATTTTACACAACTGAATTGAGCTTCACGGTTTCTATTGCTTTGTCTATAACATGCTTTTACATGTCCTTTACTGAATTTTATATCTGAAACTCTCCAACACCTTTCTGTGAGCTTCCTACTTTCTCCAAGTCGCTAGACAGTGTGGGTATTCTAATTGATGTTACAGGAGAGGTACACTAGCAACCATTTGCCTCTTGGATGTTGAAATTGCTGAATAGATGCCTTGTCGAAATAAGGCTTCAAGTAGAAGGCCTTATTAGCTCATTGTTCATGTCTTCATCTTGTATTTTACTTGTTTAAGGAGATGGTACATTACAAAGGCCTTGTTTCGAATTTATACATTTAGCATCATCATCACTGGATGCAGAAATAATTCCTATCAAGAATCTTGTGCGTTCAATGGACCACTATTTATGATTTGACCTGTTGGAAATATGATGCAGAGTGTTGTCCTTGATGGCAACCCACGAATGAAGATGAAGACATGCGACTGTTGACATGTGTTGTCCTTGATGGCAAACCACCTGATGAAGTTATGCTTGACTTGATGGACTTAGTAAATGATGTAAATCTGATATAATATAATGTTTGTTGACAATATAATGCTAAGTGTTTTCCTTGAAAGGCAACCCACCTGATGAAGATGATGACAACTTACTTGATGAAGTTGTGCTTGAGAGAATATGTTCCTGATGAAGAAAATATGATGTTTCTACAGTGTGTACAGAAGACTATGAAGAAAGGATTTCAGAATGTACTCAAAGTATGATGAAAAAGAGTATGTCTCTTGGTATACGCGTATTGGCCTAATGGAAATCGCGTATACACGCGGAAAGGAACGTGCCAAGTCGCGTATGGGCAAAAGCGCTCAAAAAGTGCAAAACCAAGGGTAACCACCATGGTATTAACCCATTGAATTGGGTAATGATCCGCCTAAATTGACCCCGTCCAGATAGTTTTGGGCTTATGGTATTGTTTTGATCCATGGTATTGAAAAAGGGTAATCATATATAAGGAGAAGAAATTCATTGTGCAAATCATGAGAGTGGTGCAAGAGTCTGAGCTTGAATGAATACTTCTCTCTGAAGTAGATCTGAATGAAAGGGTTACACTTGAAGATAAATCTGATTGGATGATGCACCAATGATGAAGAAAGGGATCTAGATCTGAAATGTATCTACTAGATCTGCTTATGGAAGGCTTAGATCTATGATAAGGCGAACATCTAGGCGAACATCTGTTGGAAGTGAAAGGGTAAATCTGAACTGAATATCTGATCTGAAGAAGTATCCTGCTCTATAATAATTGAAGATCTATAAGCTACTTCAACGCGGAGGAAGCGCGTATATACGCAGCTTCAGCGAAGAGAAAGCGCGTATGCGCAATAAAATATACACTGAGTTATACGCTGGTTTGTATGGACGGAAGCGCGTATACACGCGACATCAGTGAAGGGAAAGCGCGTATGCATACTAGGGCTTGCTGAAGCAAGGGGTATGAAATATCTGATCTGTTCTGCTGTGTTTCTGCTATCTGATCTGTGTTGATATGTATCTGTTGATGATGTATGTTCGTGCTTAAAAATATGGAAAGGGTTCCGTCTGGAAATATGATGAATTGTGGCCTGCAAGTGGTGTTCTATTGAAGTTGTTGGATCCAGTGTGAAAATTGATGAAACGTGGTCCAAGGTGGTGCTGAGGGTTGTAGCCTTCAGTCAGGGGGTTGTAGCTCCCTTCCAGGAGAGGCTGGTAAACGAGATCAGGGGGTCGTAGCTCCCTTCCAGGAGAGGCTGGTAAACGAGTCAGGGGGTTGGAGCTCCCTTCCAGGAGAGGCTGGTAAACGAGCGCAGGTGGGTGCCTGCGTGCTGGTCAAGTCTGCGCCAGTACATATGTTGTAACATGTTTTCTCTATAATAAAATATTGAAGGCTGAGCAACTGCAGCGGTGGTTTTCTCCCGACTTGGGTTTCCACCTAAAAATCCTGGTGTTCATGTGTGATGCTTTGTGTGATGGGTATTCTGTTCTTACTGCACATGTTTACTGCTTATTGAATATCTGATAAATAAATGATGGAATGGTTTAAGTGAAGATTTAATGACTTATCTAAATCTCTGTGTATACGCTAGTTTAATAAAGGGGATCAGCGTATATACGCACGTCTGGTTCAGGAAAGTAGCGTATGCCTTTTAGAAGAAGGAAAAAGTGAAAGTTTTGATTATGCAGTAAATACTGATTCACCCCCCCCCTCTCAGTATTTTTCCCAACAATTGGTATCGGAGCAGGTCCTTGTGCAGAAGCTTGATCGCTTAAAGGAGATCCTTCGCAATGGGAAGTCAAGAAGGAGTAATGTCTATAAAGCCACCTCTATTCAATGGAAGCAATCTGATCTTCTGGAAGGTACGTACAAAAGCTTATCTGCAAAGTCTTGGTGCAGATGTATGGGCAATCGTGGAAGAAGGTTATCAATACCCGGCAAGTATTCCTACCGATGCAGCAGAAAGGAAGAAGTATGAAACCAATGCCAAAGCAGTGAATGTCTTATTGGGAAGCATGTCTGAATCAGAATTTGCTAAAGTAATGCAGCTACATTCAGCAAAAGAAATATGGGACAAAATCATTCTAAGCTATGAAGGAGACACAAAGGTAAAAAGTGCAAAACTCAAAACTCTTAGAATTGAATATGAAAATTTGAAGATGCATAGTGATGAAAGTGTTGCCAGTTTCTTTCTTCGTCTAGATGATATTGTAAATCGGATGAGAAATTTGGGTGAAACCATGGTTGATACTACTCTGGTGGAAAAGGTCTTGAGATCTTTGACTTCAAAATTTGACTCTAAAGTTTCTGCTATTGAAGAAAGGCAAGATCTGCAAACTCTTTCTGTTGTTCGATTACATGGTACTCTGACTGCTTTTGAAATGAGACAAGGAGGTCCTTCTCAAATAAGAGAAGCTGCTTTTAAGGCATCTACAAAAGGAAAGGAAAAGGAGGTTATCAAAGAATCCAGCTATGTATCCGATGAAGAAGAAGCAAATTTCGTGAGAAAGCTCCAACTAGGTACGGGAAGATTCAAAGGTAAGCTTCCCTTCAAATGTTTTGAGTGTGGTAAAGTTGGTCATTATGCTGCAAAATGTCCTTATAAAAGAAAAGAAGTAGTAAGAAGGAATAAGAACCGATCTAGCTCTAAGAAAAGTTACTATGCTAATGAAGATAGTGATGAGTCATCTAATAGTGAGGAAGAATGTGAAGAAGATCTTAGACTTCTCATGGCTTTTGAACAAAAGGAAGAAAAGGATACTTTTATGGATGCTCTAGAGGAGAATGATTTTCTTGAAGAAAATAATCAACTCAAACTACGCTTAGAAGAAGAAAAGATAATCAGAGAGACCATTGAAAAGCAGCTTGAAGAAGCACAGAAACATATTGAAAAACTAGAATGTGAAGTGGTAAGTCAAAGAAAAGAAGTTGAGAAAGCAAAAACCTTGAATCTTAGATTTGCTAAAGGATCTGAAACCTTAGATGAGATCATCAAGGTACAACGTTCTCCTCTTATAAAGACAGGTCTTGGATATACCGGAGACTCTTCTCAAACTTCAGCACCCAACTATCTAAAAGCAGTTACAGGTGGTTTACATCATTCAGCCACTCAGCAAGAGAATAAAGGATTTCTACAGGGAAAGCGGGACCATCTCAATTCAAGGAACACTAACAGGGATAGCTTTCAAAGACACTACAACCAACAGGTAAATTCAAATAGAAGATTCCATGATCGCAGAAATTTCTACTTCAATGGGCAATGTTTCACGTGTCACAATTTTGGTCATAAAGCTATTCAATGTGTTGCATATAAAACTATCATGACAAGAGAAGAAAGAAAGAAAAGGTTGGATACTGAACCAAAGAAGAATACCTATAACAATTTTTCTCCTCTTCAAAGTGAAGTTGAATGTACTTATTGCAATAACTTTGGCCATGAAGAATCTGAATGCAGGAACAAGATCCAGCCTAAAGAACATGTTCCCTCAATCTCTAAAGTGTGGAAGAAGAAAGAACCGCCGGTTGAAAATTGTGGGATAACATTATTTGCAGAAGGTGAAGAAAATCAATGGTACATCGATAGTGGGTGCTCAAGACACATGACAGGTGACAAAAGCAAACTTCATACTTATAATGCTCTAGAAAAGGAAAAGAAAGTTACATTTGGAAATGATACTCCTGCTGTGATTAAAGGAAAAGGGTCAGTATTTCTAAAAGAAAAGGTGAAGGCTAAAGATGTCATGTATGTGGATGGATTAAGGCATAACCTGTTAAGTGTTAGTCAAATGTGTGATCAAGGAGCAGAAGTGGTCTTTAGTTCCAAAGAATGTGTGGTTCGTGATCTTGACACAGGAAAAATCATTATAAAAGGAAAAAGAAATCCAAGCAACCTGTATATTCTAAATGGCATAGATCAATGTTACTTGAGCAAGTCCTCAGAAAATTGGCTGTGGCATAGAAGGCTGGGACATCTGAGTTTCTCTCAAATCTACAAAGCTAGCAGACTTCAAGCTGTTCGTGATCTTCCCAAGGTCAATCTTCCAGAAAGTACCATATGCAAATCTTGTCAATTTGGTAAGCAAACCAGACTACGATTTAATGCCAAAGAAGGATCATCAAGTAAGCCTCTTGAACTCATTCATACTGATATATGTGGACCTATGAGAAAAAAGTCATTACGTGGGGAAGAATACTATATCTTATTTATTGATGACTACTCTAGAATGTGTTGGATCGGATTCATTAAACACAAAGATCAAGCACTTGAAAAATTTCAGAACTTCAAAGCTTTGGCAGAAAATGAATCAGATCTAAAAATCAAGTGTCTTAGATCTGATCGAGGAGGAGAATATTCATCAAATGAATTCTTTGAATTTTGTGAACAACATGGCATTAAACGACAGTTCTCTGTAGCAGGCACTCCGCAACAAAATGGTGTAGCAGAAAGAATGAACAGAACAATTGTTCAAATGGCTAGAGCTATGCTTTCTGATTTTAATGTTCCTGACATGTTCTGGAGTGAAGCAGCACATACAGCAGTTAACATTCTCAATAAAGCTCATGTTCGGGTAAATAGTGACAAAACTCCATATGAACTCTGGTATGGCAATTCTCCCACTGTGAAGCATTTTAAGGTTTTTGGAAGTAAATGCTTTATCAAAAATAATGATGAAAAACTTGGCACGTTTGAACCTAGATCAGATGAAGGGATATTTCTTGGTTACTCTTCGTCAAGCAAAGCTTTCACATGTTACAATAAAAGGCTTCGAAAGGTTGTTGAATGTATTGACGTTGTTATTGATGAGTCTCCTGCAGCTCCTAAAGAAGAAAAACGAACCGCAAATGAAGATGATGGCGACATATGGCCTTCTACATCAGATAGCAATGATATAGACAGTGGATCCAATGAAGAACCTGAAGATGACCTATCTGAAAAAGCTCCATCCAGATATGTTCAAAAAAATCATCCTGAAACTCAAATTTTGGGTGACAAGGAATCTGGTGTACGAACAAGGAGAACTCTTATGGGATCTTCTAATCATTTGGCACTTCTATCCACAATTGAACCACACAATGTCAATGAAGCTAGCAAATATGAATGTTGGAGGCAAGACATGGATGAAGAACTTGTTCAAATTGAGAAGAATGACACTTGGGATTTGGTTCCAAGGCCTCATGATAAAAATGTCATTGGAACTAAATGGATTTTCAAGAACAAGTTAAATGAGAATGGGGATGTTGTAAGAAACAAAGCTAGACTGTTTTGTAAAGGGTATACTCAACAAGAAGGTATAGACTTTGAAGAAACTTTTGCTCCTGTAGCTAGACTTGAAGCCATCAGAATGTTCCTTGCTTTTTCAAGTTATCAACAAATCAAAGTTTATCAAATGGATGTCAAATTTGCTTTTCTTAATGGTGATCTAGAAGAAGAAGTATATATAGAACAGCCAGAAGGATTCATTTTGGGAAATGATGCAAATCTTGTTTGTAGACTTAAAAAGGCTCTATATGGTCTCAAACAAGCTCCAAGGGCTTGGTACTATCGTCTTGACAAATATCTTCATCAACAAGGATTTTCAAAGGGGTCTGCTGATAGAAACTTATACACAAAAATTGAAAATGATAAACTATTGATTGTTGTTGTATATGTTGATGATATCATTTTTGGGAGTAACGAAGAATCTATGAGTCAGAAATTTTCTTCTGTCATGCAGCAAGAATTTGAAATGTCTTTGCTTGGGGAACTAACTTTCTTTCTTGGCTTGCAAGTGCATCAATCTACAAATGGTATATTCCTATCACAAGAAAAATATCTTAAGCAAATTATGAAGAAGTATGGCATGGAAGAATGCAAACCTGTAAGCACTCCAATGATAACCGGATGCAATCTCAGCTCTCATGATGATTCTCCCACGGTGAATCAACCAGATTACAGATCAATGATAGGAAGTCTACTTTATCTCACTGGAACTAGACCAGACATTATGCATGCAGTTGGGATTGTTGGACGATTCCAAGCCAATCCAAAAGAGTCTCACCTTCAGGCTGTGAAAAGAATTTTCAAATATCTACAAGGAACTCGAGACTTTGGTCTATGGTATCCGAAGAATGCTGATCTTACGCTTCATGCTTACACTGATGCAGATTGGGCTGGAAGTGTTGATGATCGGAAAAGCACTAGTGGTGGTGCGTTTTACATGGGGCCCCGGTTAGTATCTTGGTTCAGCAAGAAGCAAAATTCTATTTCCTTATCAACAGCTGAAGCAGAGTATGTAGCTGCCGCATCTTGTTGCACTCAACTCCTATGGATGATGCAAACCTTGCAAGATTTTCAAATCAAATGTACAACTCCTATCTCCATTATGTGTGATAATACAAGTGCCATCAGTATTTCAAAGAATCCTGTTATGCATTAGAAAACCAAGCACATTCCCATCAAATATCATTTCCTACGTGAACAAGTGCTTGAGCAAAGAGTGAAGTTGGAGTATGTTACCTCCAAAGAACAAGCTGCTGATATCTTTACTAAACCTCTGCCCAGGGAAGCGTTCGAGTATCTAAGACAGAAGCTGGGAGTATTTTCTACCAGTCAAAAGAACAAATCTACATAATTTTTAGAAGATGACTTGGGATACGCGTGTTTTATGAAACACAGTCGCGTATGTACGCGAGTTAATGCACAGAAAACCGCGTATGAATGATTGCTGACAATTTTTGCTTGGTTCAGCTCTCTTCAGCACAGCTGCAGTGCTGTTTGGTATCTCTGATACTGTTTGGTATCTCTGGTGGTGTTCCAGTTCTCATAATTCTGTTTCTAATGTTTTGATGAAGATGCCTTGATGATTTGTTGGTGGAAGTTTTCGGGATGCACAAACTAAGGGGGAGCCTTAGTCATTTGGAAAGATTGCTTGGTTGCACAGATTCAGGGGGAGCATTAGCTTTGCTGAGTATAATGCAGTGTTGGCATTATGATGGTTCTGAAATATGTTCTCTTTCTTGAGGACTTTTTGATATTGGTTATGAAAAGTCATATTTGTATTTGTATGAAAAGGTCTGGGGGAGACCCATGTTGTAAAATTGTAATATTCGGTCATGTAAGGACTTGTCATTTTTGTAAACCCACTTGGTTGGGTAGCTAAGTCAAATTTGTAAACCCACTTGGTTGGGTAGTTGAGTCTCATATGTAAATCCATGTGGATGGATAATTGATGTAAGTATGAGTCCTTGGTGATAGGAAGTTCATAGAGTCATGTACTTCATTGACAAATATGTTTGAAGATTCAGCATGAACTCAGGGGGAGCTTGGCCACTTCAGCACATATCAGATCTACAGAATGTTTCTTCCACATGAGGAGGAGAGTGTTGGTTTTTGATCCGCCCTTTGCCCTTGATGTCAAAGGGGGAAAGTGACATGGTGTTTGAATGAAGAGAAGATAATGATGTCAAATATTTGGGAGAGTGACATATTTGGGAGAGTGACATGGTACCTATCTGTTGTGGTAACCAAACACCATCATGGTTGCCATCAAGTCCAAAGGGGGAGATTGTTGGAAATATGATGCAGAGTGTTGTCCTTGATGGCAACCCACGAATGAAGATGAAGTTATGCTTGACTTGATGGACTTAGTAAATGATGTAAATCTGATATGATATAATGTTTGTTGACAATATAATGCTAAGTGTTTTCCTTGAAAGGCAACCCACCTGATGAAGATGATGACAACTTACTTGATGAAGGTGTGCTTGAGAGAATATGTTCCTGATGAAGAAAATATGATGTTTCTACAGTGTGTACAGAAGACTATGAAGAAAGGATTTCAGAATGTACTCAAAGTATGATGAAAATGAGTATGTCTCTTGGTATACGCGTATTGGCCTAAGGGAAATCGCGTATACACGCGGAAAGGAACGTGCCAAGTCGCGTATGGGCAAAAGCGCTCAAAAAGTGCAAAACCAAGGGTAACCACCATGGTTTTAACCCATTGAATTGGGTAATGATCCGCCTAATTGACCCCGTCCAGATAGTTTTGGGCTTATGGTATTGTTTTGATCCATGGTATTGAAAAAGGGGCTCATGGTATTGACAAAGGGTAATCATATATAAGGAGAAGAAATTCATTGTGCAAATGAGTAGTGTGGGTGCAAGATGTCTGAGCTTGAATAAATACTTCTCTCTGAAGTAGATCTGAATGAAAGGGTTACACTTGAAGATAAATCTGATTGGATGATGCACCAATGATGAAGAAAGGGATCTAGATCTGAAATGTATCTACTAGATCTGCTTATGGAAGGCTTAGATCTATGATGAGGCGAACATCTGGGCGAACATCTGTTTGAAGTGAAAGGGTAAATCTGAACTGAATATCTGATCTGAAGAAGTATCCTGCTCTATAATAATTGAAGATCTATACGCTACTTCAACGCGGAGGAAGCGCGTATATACGCAGCTTCAGCGAAGAGAAAGCGCGTATGCGCAATAAAATATACACTGAGGTATACGCTGGTTTGTGTGGACGGAAGCGCGTATATACGCGACATCAGTGAAGGGAAAACGCGTATGCAAACTAGGGTTTGCTGAAGCAAGGGGTATGAAATATCTGATCTGTTCTGCTGTGTTTCTGCTATCTGATCTGTGTTGATAAGTATCTGTTGGTGATGTATGTCTGTTCTTAAAAATATGGAAAGGGTCCAGTATGAAAATATGATGAAACGTGGCCTGCAAATGTTGTTCTATTGAAGTTGTTGGATCCAGTGTGAAAATTGATGAAACGTGGTCCAAGGTGGTGCTGAGGGTTGTAGCCTTCAGTCAGGGGGTTGTAGCTCCCTTCCAGGTGAGGCTGGTAAACGAGATCGGGGGTCGTAGCTCCCTTCCAGGAGAGGCTGGTAAACGAGTCAGGGGGTTGGAGCTCCCTTCCAGGAGAGGCTGGTAAACGAGCGCAGGTGGGTGCCTGCGTGCTGGTCAAGTCTGCGCCAGCACATATGTTGTAATATGTTCTCTCTATAATAAAATATTGAAGGCTGAGCAACTGCAGCGGTGGTTTTCTCCCGACTTGGGTTTCCACCTAAAAATCCTGGTGTTCATGTGTGATGCTTTGTGTGATGGTTATTCTGTTCTTACTGCACATGTTTACTGCTTATTGAATATCTGATAAATAAATGATGGAATGGTTTAAGTGAAGATTTAATGACTTGTCTAAATCTCTGTGTATACGCTAGTTTAATAAAGGGGATCCGCGTATATACGCACGTCTGGTTCAGGAAAGTAGCGTATGCCTTTTAGAAGAAGGAAAAAGTGAAAGTTTTGATTATGCAGTAAATACTGATTCACCCCCCCCCTCTCAGTATTTTTCCCAACAACATGGGTGCTTTCCTTCATACTTTAAATGCCATATGCCCTAGATGCATTTTTGAATGTACAACTAAAGATTTGCTCAATGTTAAGTGTGTTTTCTCAGACATTTCAAAATACAAGCACCAAAAAAATATTTGTGAACACAAAAACACTTTTGTCAATTTTGAAACTTCCATGGTTGTTTTATGATATTGACATCGAATCTGATATCATCAAGAAGACAAACTGAAGAATTATGAGTATGTTTCCTAAGGAAGGGATCAAAGCAATGAGTGAAAACATTTTTGAGGTTTTCGACTTAGCATTGCAAGATTAGATTGCTGATTTCCAAGCTGAAGATGTTGCATCTATGCCAATTCTTGCATTCAATTATAGCTATGATGTTATTACAACCATGTGTAGCAGATTGGAGGTATTTGTTGAAGGCAAGTCTGAGAAATTTTGTGAAATTTTAGCTCATGATATTCGATATATTGCATGTTTATCTGCTACTTCTTTTAGCAACCGATTATGCAACCAACTTTATGTGTCAAATCCACAAAAATGTTGGTTTGAAAGTGAATTTGGGAAACATAGATGTTCTTATATTAGGATTATTTTGTGCTCAGTGTGATAAACAAATTCAGCTAACTCAAGGAAAAGTGACCTTGATGTAACTTTATATCAGATATAAAGGAAATACATTCTTAATAACATAGTTGTTAGAGTTTTCTTTCAATATTTGTTAGTCTCTCTTTCATCGACTTCTTTTTAGTGAATCATTAGAGCAAGTTTGTGTTGCTATTGTGGGAAGAATTTCTCCTCTTCTATGCCATGCAATCAAAAGTGGCCTTCTGGAAACAAAACCTTTGTGGACAAAATACTTGGATATAGTTCCACTTTATGAGAAGAAGGTTGTGAGGAGATAATTTTTTTTTGAAAATACGTTACTTCATTGAGAATAATGTAATTGATATTTTGTTTGAAGATGATGACGCATGCAACAAAACAAAAGAAGACAATATGCTTGGAATATTGAAACATGCTTTGGAAGCCACTGAGGATTTGAATGCATTTGAGACTTTGTTGGAAACGGTAGCAGAAATTATGAAAATGGTTGATGTCCATGGATATTTTCTTTTTCTTCTAATTTTCTTTATTGATTGATTAGCTTAACAATTAAAATAGTTGGGTAACAACAACAATTGCTAGGTTAATACATAAATAAATTAGTTTTAAATAGAAGGGAGGATCAGATCAACCTTTTCAAGTTTGGTGGAATTAGTGATGAGATGTTTTAATACTTTAAAGAAAGGTTTGTCACATGCCTAGTTATGAGAATTGAATTTGCAGAGGTCATTTTGGGTATACCAAGTGTAGATCTTGTTTAGGAGATGGTCCTTGTAGTTCTTCGAAAGCTTGTAGTTTTAGAACAACAAAATTTCCATGCATTAGCTACTTTGCATGAATTGGCAACATAGTTGAATACAATTTTTCCAGTTTTGTTGCTGGAATGGTGTCACAAGACTATATCGTTTGTGTTTCTTCACTCAGATAGAAAAGAACTGGTCACTGTAATGCAATTCTATGAAGCCCAGACATGATCTAATACTAGATATATTTTTACTAGAGTGTTTCCAGTTCCGCTTGAGGAGTTTGTACATTTCCTTAGGGATGCACACAGTCACAATACTGATGAAAGGCTATCAAAGGTTCTAGTTATGATTTAAGAGGTGGCTAGTCTTGTCATTGGATCAGATGATATTCTAGGATTTTTAACGAATTATTGGTTTCCATTTTGCTAATTTAGGGAACAATTCCTTGTAATCAAGGAGGAAGAGGTGAGAGTAATACTAATGACAAGTGGCAAGTGGGAATGTATCACAGTGTATTTGTAAAAATCTAATTGTAACTTGCATGTTTAGGGTACAAACAACCACCAATGATCCCATTGATTTCTCCATCAATTACTCCATTAATTAACTTCATTATATTTTGGATTTTATGTACTACAATATATCTGCATTTGTGGCATTCCTCTCTTGTAGGCTTCCTTTTATTTTTTAAATGCCACTTATATTACTTTAAGGAACAGGAGTAATTAGGAAAAGGAGAAATTAGTTACACTTGTGATATGTGTATGCACATATTTTCTCAAGCTCCACATAGAAGAAGGTTTGAGAACTACGGAAAAATATTTATGATGTTACTTGTTTACAAATTTGAGAAAGCCTCAAGGGTTATAATCAAAATCTAGAAATTTTGTTTTCTGGTGGAATGTGAGACATTCTTGGATTTGTATAACGCTTCAATGCTTTTTTAGGATCTAGGTAAGTGTGAATGAATAAAAGCTTTCTGTCGTTGTTCTATATTGGATTCCCATTCTCTCTAAGTTATCAAAGGCAAGTTAAAACTTGATTAGAATAAGGGACAACATATTACATTGCCAAACTTTAACTTTACAGGGAAGTGCACCACGCTTGTTTAATAATTCCACACATTTTGAGGGCATGCCAATGTATATGTCAATGTTGTTGGATACACTGGTGTTGGTTAGTTTTAGAAAATTTATATTTTTCAAATATGTTGGTTTCATGAAGTAACATTTCCAACCAAGAGGATAAAGACTTGGCATGTCTAAGACAAAGTGGTGCTATTTCTTTCCTGTATTTGTGATTTATTAGTATTCCACCACTAATAACTTCATTACGTAGTTGTCTGTTTAGTAGTTTATTACAACAATGACTTGTTAAAGGAAAATGATTCTAGTTTGTTTGAACGTCATCAAATGGAAGGAAACCTAGCTTTGAATTAGAAAAATGGAATATATTCTGAAAATATGTTTTTTGATCAAATATAAGCTTGTTGCTTGATCATTTAAAAAAAAGCAGTCACGACAATAAACAATGATTTTGGACACGATGAATTACAGAACTCTCCAACTCAAAATCAAGTTAGCATATTCAGTTATGTGTGCATCAGATAAAAATGAATGAGTAACATTAAGTTTTCTTTGAATATTTATATAACCATTTTAGAGATTCTAAATGGAAATTGTATGTGATAATCTTGCTCAGTTAATTACATGGAAAACAAGGGGCATACATAATTTTTTGGCTTATGGAAATTGGATTCCTTTTCCCTTGGAATAATACGTTGATAATTGACTATTACTATGTTAAAGCTATATTCCTGGTTAGTATCATAATTTACAAAGTCTTGTTTTATTCTTTTTTAGTTTCTTGTTGTAATATTGTGTCATCAATACTTTTCTCCACCCATTAGATTTATACTAACTAGTTTTATTGTTGAAGTGTAACTTCTTCTTAGAGAAAACTAGAGGAAACGATACAAATACAATAGTGGAGCATGAGACATTCTTAGTAGAAATTGCTAGCTCTGTTGTGTTTATTTGTGACATTTTATTTGCTTTGTTTATACAGGTCATCTGGCCACATAGTGGCCACTATTTCCCAACTAAAGAAAAATTATTTGAGTTTCTTGCAAATGACATTAACAATATTTCTGATGTTGAAGTATAGATCATATAAATCTTTTATAGTCTACTTTAGCTTATATTCCAGTGTTCATCGACTTTCATGTCTTATACTCGGCATTGTAACTTTTTTTTGTTTTTTGTTTTTGCAGAAAATGGACTCATTATTGATGGTAAGAAGCAAGGATTGAAGAAAGAAGGGAACAATAACACTAGAGTGAAAAGAGAAATAAGTGTATTGGTCCAATGTTATCCGTAGAGCCAATATCCCGCATAAGACACAGATAAAGATTGATGGTCAAGTTTTCAGAGTTGGTGAATTCACTTGCAATTCCTTGGCAAGATAATGATAATGTTTTGAAGTGATTAACAATATTTTATCTGTAAAGTGCACTCCAACCAATATTAAGTTGGAAACTCATATTGTAATACTTAACATTTTATATAATATAATTTGTGGTTGGAATTATTTATAGTTGCACTTGATATTACTTGGTATTGTAATTGACATATGTAACTTTGCGTTTTCATATTAGATGAACATGTAAATTGTATGACATTTTTTAAAAATTTAGTTGCAAAATCATACTAATTAATTTATGCTAATTAATAATGAACACATAAAATCAATCTAAAACTATTAAAATTGTAGTTTATATCGATTAATGATGAACATAAATAAAATGAATATACAACTAAATTAGTCATTTATAATGATTATTAATGAAATGAAATGAAATGAATATAAACTACTAAATTAGTCGTTTATATAATGAATAAATGACTACTGCAAATGATAAATTTGTGACTACAAATGACGACTAAATTTTGCATATATAGGACTATTAGTAGCTAATTTACAATATCTTATAACATGACTAAAATTTAGTCATATTTATTCGGTCATTAATTGGTTTCAAACGATGACTAAAATTTACATATATATGACTATTAGTAGCTAATTTACAGTATCTTATAACACGGCCAACATTTTGGTCATTAATGGGTTTTCTTGAGTGATGATATAGTCATATATTTTGTTGTATATTTGGTCATTAATTGTGACAATTAATGACAAAATCAATGATTAAATCAATGACCAAATCAATGATCAAATTAATCACCAAATCAATGTCTAAATTAATGATCAAATCAATGACTAAATTAATGACCTAATATACAACTAGACAACAAAATTGAGATAACCAATTAATGACTAAGCTAAAAATGACCAAAAAGTTGGTCGTGTTATAAGATACTGTAAATTAGCTACTATTGGTCACCGACCGAAAAATAGTCGTTTATATGCAAATTTTAGTTCTTTTTTTAGTAACTAATTAGCCTTTTTCTACTAGTGTATCGGTCAGGTGACTGTCTCTGTCTGCGCTGTGATGTAGGGATTCCTACATTCTATGTCGCATCAAGCTTCAGTCTCTTAGCTTATGTGGTATGCTTCCTGCCTTGTCTGATGTTTGGTTCTGCATGAGTGGACTCCTCCACTCCATGAATCTCCTCCTGTGGCTGATCCACATTCAAAGACTCATCTTTGGGAACAATAAGTTCCTCTTCAGCATGCAAGTGTAGCTCCCTCTCAAGTGACAACTTCATGCCTTTCACCTAATTGAATTTTATATCCCGTCGCACAACAGTCATCCGACTATCTGGAAAATACACATGATAGTTATGGGGTGTTTCTGTGTACCCCACAAATATCCCAACTTCTGTAGTCGGCTCCAGCTTCTTCCTGGCATCCTTCGTCACTTAAATGTAAATAGGTGAGCCAAAAATATTCAAATGAGAAATATCAGGCTTCTTACCAGTAAAGCTTCCTCGGGTGTACACATGCCAAGTACTCTATGAGGAAAATGGTTTTTCACATAAACCGCAGTGTTGCATGCTTCCGCCCACAAGTGCATCGGTAGGCCCTAGTCATGCAGCATCGCTCATGCAACACCCATGATCATTCTGTTCTTTCTCTCCGCGACCCCATTATGCTGTGGGTTATGAGGTGCTATGAGTTTTCTTCAAATTCCTTCTTTGCTATAGAAGTCTTTGAATTCACTTGAGATGTATTCACCACCATTATCGCTCCTTAGAGCTTTCACCTGCTTCCCCAACTCCTTCTCCACCAATGCCTTGAATTCATATAACTTTGAGAACGTTTCACTCTTCTTCTGCATGAAGAAGATCCAACATCTACAAGAATAAACATCAACAAATATGACATAATACCTGTGTTTTGTTTTCGAAGCAACCGAGAATGGTCCACACACATCTGTGTGAATTCTCTCTAGGATCACCGAAGCACGGTTCTCCTTCTCATGAAAGGTGGTCTTCACAAACTTACCCATTGTACATCCTTTGCACTAATCTGACTATGCAAGAATACCCTTAGGAAGTCTAGTAGAATTTTTCTGCAAAATTTTCAAGGCGCCATGGTGAAAATGGCCCAATCTCCTGTGCCATAACTCGCCCTCATCCCAGCTCATCGCTTCTTCTTCTTTGCCCACCATTGCAGCACAGCCATCTACCTCCAGCTTGTAGAGATTCTTAATTCAAACCCCTATATTCTTGGTTTGACCCGTTGTTTTATGTCGAAGGAAGGATTTTCCCTCATTGAAAACAACATCATAACCTTTGTCTTCTAGCATTGCGACCGAGACCAAGTTCTTCTTCAAACATGGAACATGCATGATATTCTTCAACAAGAATGGATTACTGGACTCCCTCTAAAATGTAATGGTCCCAATGCATGTCGCATTGTATCGACCATCATCACCCATCTCTATATGCATATGGAGGTCCTTCTCCTCCAGGTCACTAAACAACTCTTTGTCTCCTATCATATGGAAAGATGCACCACTGTCAAGATACCACACCGATCGCATGCAGCTTGAAACCAAGCATGCGATCAAGGAAAAATCCAGCTCAAATTGTGAGGCTAAGGCCTCTCCAGCTGCAGATCCAGTATCTTGCTTATTCTTCTTCTTCTGTGGACAGTTAATGGCGAAATTTCCATACTCGTGACAGTGAAAACACTTCACTTTGGACAAATCCTGCTTCTTGGCTTTTGCACCAGATTTTGAAGAAGATTTCTTCCCCTTCCCTTTCCTTACTTTGGCAGCCAAAGCGCAATTCTCTTCATCTTCATTCTTCGATGAAGATCCATCCCTGGTACCTCGCCTTATCTCATCTTGCACAAGATCTGACCAAAGTCGCTCCCATCCCAGTAGTTTCTCCCATCCATTGACAAAGTCTTCGTAGCTATGCCAAATCTTCGGAAGCCCAAGGAGAGCCAAGCTCACCAACTATTCTTCATCAACAGTATTGCATGACTCATCGCTGTGGTGGATGGCAAACTTTGGCAGTGTTTACAGAATCTTGTCACCTTTCTCCATTTATTTTCTGAGCTTGTCTTTCCGTGTAACTTCACTGCGAGTCATACTGTAGAACAAGTGCGCGGCTTCACATTGAATGAGTAGCTTTCCGTGAGGGCTAGACACAATGTGGTCCTTCCACACCTTCCAGCTAGAATCCTCCTCGTCTTTGCCAGCAACACGCCATGCATCGAAGTAATGCAACATCGCTGAATACGATGGCTAGGAACAGCTACTGTCGATGAACTCCTTTAGCCCATTATCCTCCATTCCTCCATCCCTGTCCGCTTCTAGCTATGTAAGTCGAGCTCACATCAAGGGTATGCCTCCAATATCAATCAGTGAACATTTTGTTATACTTAAATTCTGCACCAAGAATCTTCGTAGCAAATTCGAATTGTCCACCGGCCACAAAACTCACTTCATTTCAATCTTAATCAACAATGCTGCGATACCATGTAGAGAATATATGCCATGGCATGCATATGTCAAGATCCACCTGATCTCACACTATTTAACTTTATGCAAGATACTGAATCTATTCCACTTGTTAATCTTTTGCAGAAAAATTAATTGCACACACATGTGAAGCATAAACAAAAATTATCAATCGCACATAACATAGTTTTTAACTGGGAAAGCCTAAAGATGAAAACCCCAACTATATATTATGTAACATGGAGATCATATGAAAATATCATACAAGCATACAAATATTATCACAAGCTCTCAGTACAATACAATCGTCATACACTAATCAGGTCCAATCTTGCAAATCCATGCACCGATCTTTTCCACCTGCTAGCCTGCCTCGACTGCACAATATTTGCTGAAGAATAGCTCTGAATGAATTGTAATTACTCCATCCTTGACTAAGCAATCCTCATTGGCATCTCCACTGAGTGTGTGATGCAATCAATGAATCACTATAGTCACATCTGATAGTCTATCTCACCCTTTCACCTATCTCTCCACTGGTATCCATTGAAACTGCCATGCACTATATTTAACTGATGTATTGTTCATTTGATTAATGAGTTATTATTTGTGAATTAATTAACTAATTAATTCACTTCACACTCACTAGTGTATCAATTAGTTATACTAGATACAACTAGCTCAACTGAGTCTAACTGAGTTAAACTGAATACAACTCCATAACTACTTCTTCCAACTGTGTCATAACTCTACCACTTGCGTTCTAACTGAGTCCTCCATGAAATAGCTCCATTAAACCCTTAGAAATAGCGTAATTCCTTCTATCGGCTACTATGCCACATCTGTGCACTGAATTGAAGTGCTCCAAGAGAATAATTTGTTGTTTAGACTCTGATTATTATTAAGAGATAATAATAATCGACATGCATCTATTTTTAGATTGACGATCTATAAATAGACTTCGCCAAATATTCTAAAAATAGAATTTCACTTATTTTTCCAACTTGATCAACCATCCACAAATAGCATCTTGCAACTTCTGAAATATGATCATCATGTCTAAAAATAGACATAGTCTAAAAATAGACTTGTGCCAAAAATAGCCTGTGGGCCCACTTAGTGAAGGCGACTCTTTTCACTAAGCTCATCATATTGTTGAATCTCAACATTAACCTTGGTGGAAGTGACTTATGATTTGGAAGGCCACGATCCAAGTGTTTGTATGACAAACTTCGGAGGGCTTACACATGGAGGAGACAACCACAAGAGAAAAGTGGTAAGTGGATGAATTGCATTCCAATCTATGAGTCATACAAAATTATGGTTTTCTTTGGCTTGAGGGTAACTGCTGGATGTGGTATTGATGCAATTTATTGTTGATTATCTAGGTGAATACATCACTAAAATTAGTGGATATATGGGTTTGGCTGGGCTCCCCAATAATTTGGACAAACACTACTTTGTGGCATAGTATTTAACTTTTCACACCAATAAAAGGACACTCGGACCATGCGAGCCATAGGAAGGAACTCCTTTTGAGACTCAAGTGGATGGCGTGAATGTGGGATTATTTGGAATGAGTGCAACTCTCCTTGAATCATTTGGCACATATATGCTAGTGGGCTGAAGTCCAAAATAAAGCCCTAATGGTAGACTGAAGTCCAAAATAAAGCCCTCGTCTAGCAAGCCTACAATTTCTCTTGTAAAAACAGGGAATAAAGCTTTAGTCTAGCGAGCCCACAATTTCACTTGTAAAACTAAGGAAACTATTGTATGAATTTCACTAGTAAAAAAAGGGAATAAAGCCTTAGTCTAGCAAGCCCACAATTTCTCTTGTAAAACTATGGAAACTATCGTATGATTTTGAGAAAATTTTGCATATTTTTTTTTTAAACTGGTACAGTTGTGAAGTTTCTAGATCAAGATTTTGGGTGCGACTAAGTAAGGATTTTTATGGTTTTGAATCCATTTCCACATAAAAAAAAAACAATTTAAACACACCAAAAATTTATTGTCTAAGTCTAACAAAAATTTCATCCCATGAACAAAATTTTTGTTACCTCTTTATTCCATAAATAACTAGTTTAAAGTTTTATTAAAAGTTACACATCTCTCCCTAGCTACTCAAAAGATAAAAGCTTCTCACCTCTTTATTACATAATTAAATAGTTTAAAGTTTACTTAAGAGTTACATGTCTCTCCCTAGGTACTCAAACATAAAAAATGACCATTAAGCTTAACCACTCGATGTTAAGGTGATGCCATACACTTTGTATGCTATATGTTGATCCGCTAAAACTTCTCAAGGGTACTTTATAGTTTCTCTTTCCAAAATTACAAGTATTAAAAAATAAATATGTTTTTTTAATTAATATAATCTATATTATTTACATTACTCACATGTTAAGATGATTTATTTATTGTGTTAAGAGAATTTACATAATGTTTAAAAGTTTATATTTATTAACTAATAAACTTATTTTTTTAATTAATATAATTTATATTATTAACATTAATCACATGTTAAGATGATTTTTATTGTGTTAAGAGAACTTATATCATGTTTAAAATTTAAGTACTAAATATAGTACTATTTTTTTATTCTTATTAATTTTAAGTTGTATATTTATTATTTTTTATTAGAAAAATAAATATGATAATCAAGTAGCAATACAAAAACCATGTAAGCCATTATTTACTCAGAAAATTGTAGAGCAAGGCATGTAAGCGTTGACTATTTGTTCTCGTGGAAATGTTCCCATCAATAGAGTGTGATGCAGAAGCATCAAACCACCACTCCAACCATATTGATTATGGGTGCTTCCAGAAGAAGCAGTGTCGAAGCCAAGGAGAGAGGACACATTTCCTCTTATTTTTAATCATTTCTAAGCCTCTAGAAGGGGATTAGTTGGCAGGGAAATTATTCGATTTGTTAGAGTTTGATATGATTTTATTTTTGTTTATAAGTCGTCTGCAGGTGTCAGAGAAGAGCATCGATAAGAATGTAAGATCAAGCCAAAAGGCTCTCAGGCCCTTAGAGGCAATATATATAATTTTTTCATATTTTATCGACTCTAAGAAGCCATAATATATAATTTTGATTTTGTCGGCTCTAAGAACCTGTAGTATATAATTTCCATTATATGAAAATTATGTATGAACATGGTTACCAATCAAACAAGAAAATGAATGATTACCCGTTTTTTTGAGGTAGCAAGAAAAGCACCCAATTTTGAAAAGTGGTTATTCATAATAACCCTTTTTTTAGCATATTTTATGCTCTTTAAATTTTCTTATGAAAAATATTTTTTAGATGTGAGTGATTTAAATGTTAATTTTGAAAAATGTTGATGCAACATCAACCCCTGGGGATTATTTTTTACACTTTGCATTTTCTAATGTATTCTTCTTCCCGGAGACATTTATTTTTAAGTGTATTTATGTACTTTTGTTGTTTTATTTTTTCTTTTCAAAATTTTTTGTAATGAAATATTTCTTTTTTCGCATAGTTAAAAAAATAAAAAAATAAAAAAGGTTAATATTTTAAAGTTAGGATTTTCTATATGTTTATGTATTGTTAATTAATATTTCAATGCACATTAAATAATTGGCACTAACAAAGCAATATTTTAAACTAATGAAAAAAAATACACATTTTTTATATAAATACAATGAAAAAAATACACATTTTGAGACTTTTTTGTTAAAAATTACATGTTAGATATACGATTTTTATGGGAAAATTTTAACAAAAAAATATAAAAATAGCATTTTTTATGAATTTAATGTCAAAAATTAATAGAAATCACATCTTTTTTTGCAAATATGAATGATTCACATAAAAATCAAAGTGAAAATTAGATAATACAAATATTAAACATATAACAACAATAATGAAATACTTATTCTTCTCATAAAATCTCAAAGTCTAAACATTACAAGTAAAACTGATGAATAACTCTCAAAATTGAGCTTTATTTGCAAGCATAACTTAAAATTAATCAACGATATCAAGTAATCCATCTTTAACATCTTCTACACCTTCATTAATATTTTCTTCCACAGTATTTTCTACTTCAATTTCGTCATTATCCTCTTCTAATGGATCTTTGATGTTTGCAAATCTTCTAAAGTGTCATTTTCCAATAATTCCATATAACGGTGGTTGAAGTTCCTTTTCCTTTTTTGCCGCACGTGGTTCATTAAAATCCCCTTTCCTCAAAACAAATCAGTAGCGAACCCCTGCGAAGCCAAGGGTTAGAGGTAGGTGGGAGGGGTCACCGTGGAACACATGGCGGCCCCACCCACCGGCCTCTGACCCCTGGCTAGGTGGGGTGTCGATACTCGATATCAAACCCCCACCTAGTTGGGGGTCGAAGGCTTCGACCCCCAGCCCAAGCAGGGGGTTGGAGGCTAGATGGCAGGGCCGCTGTGGGCCATGACGACCCCGCCCAGCTGGGGGTCGGAGGCCGGCGACTGGGGCTTCCCTGCCTGCCGGCGTCCGACCCTCGACTGGGGAGGGGGTAGATACTCAGTCTACCCCTTGTCTAGCTCAAGGCCAAAGGCAAATGGTTGGGAGTAGATACTCAGCGGCCCCACTATACCGAGTATATCGAGTATCTACACCCTGCCCAGACCAAGTATCTACCCCCTGCCCACTTGGGGATTGGAGGCCGGTAGATGGGGATGTTGTAGCCCATAGTGGCTCTGCTTGCTGGAATCTGAGTATCTACCCCCTGCCTAGCCAGGGGTCGGAGACCGGAGGGTGGGTAGATACTCGGTATAGCCTTTGGCTCCTGGATAGACCCCTCTACATACTCGATATAACCTCCGGCCCCCATCTGGGCAGGGGGTACATACTCGGTAGATAGTCCTCGCCTAACCGGTGGCTCGAGGCCGACGGGTGGGGTAGCTATTATGCCTAGTATCAAACCCCCGCCCAGTTATACTAAATATCTACCCCCAACTATTATACCGAGTATCTACCCCCCTGCCCAGTTATACAGAGTATCTACCCCCAGCTGTTATAATGAGTATCTATCCGTTGCCCAGTAATACCAATAATCTACCCCCCGTTGTTATACCGAGTAGTTATATCGAGTATTTGTCCCATGATGTTATACCGAGTATCTACCCCCTACCTAGTTATAGCAAGTATCTACCCATCGCTTTTATACCAAGTATCTACCCCCTCCTAGTTATACCGAGTATCTACACCCTACCCAGTTATACCGAGTATCTACCTCGCACCTAGTATCGACCCATCACATATCTGGGGAGGGGATAGATGATCGATATACCGAGTATCTACTCTGAGCCCATTATCAAACCATCGCATAACTGGGGAGGGGGTATATAATCGATATACCGAGTATCTACCCCATGCCCAACTCGAGGCCTGAGGGCATTAGTAGGGGGTAGATACTTGATGACCCCAGTATACTGAGTATACCGAGTAACTACACCCCACCTAGACCTAGTATCTAGCCCCCCTAGTCGAGGGTTGGAGGCTGACAAGTGGGGCCGTTGTGGCCCACAACAAATTTTCCCACTAACATCTGAGTATCTATCTCCCCGCCCAACCCGGGGCTAGAGACTGCTGGGCAGGGCCACTGTGGCCCATAGCAGCCCCATCCGTCGGTCTCTAGCCCCTTGCTAGGTAGTAGGTAGATACTCACTATAGCCTCTGGCCCTCGACTGGGAGGGGATAGATAATCGGTGTAGCCTCCAGCCACCAGTTGGGTAGGGGGTACATACTTGGTAGATACTATCGCCCAACTGGTGACGAAAGTCCGGCGGGCAAGGCCATTATTATACCGAGCATCCACCCCATGCCCAGTTATATAGAATATCTACCCCCTACTATTATACAGAGTATCTACCCCCTTCCCAGTTAGACTGAGTATCTACCCCTTGCTTTTATACCGAGTATCTACTCCATGCCCAGTTATACCGAGTATATACCCCCCACTATTGTACCGAGTAACTACCCCCCGTTGTTATACCGAGTATCTACCCCCTCGCCTAATTATACCGAGTATCTACCCCTCGCCAGTTATACTGAGTAACTACCCCCCATTTTTATACCAAGTATCTACTCCTTACTCAATTATACCAAGTATATACCCCCCTCTATTATACCTAGTATCTACCCCTTGCCCAGTTATACTAAGTATCTACCCCCCATTGTTATACCGAGTATCTACCCCGCACCCAATTATACCGATTATCTACCCTCTGTTGTCATATCAAGTATTTACCCCCCACTGTTATACCAAGTATCTACCCGTCGCACAGTTATATTGAGTATCTACCCCCCTTTTTTATACCGAGTATCTAACCCCCACCCAATTATACCATGAATCTACCCCCCTGTTATACCAAGTATCTACCCCTTTCCCAGTTATATCGAGTATCCACCCCCCGCTGTTATACCTAGTATATACCCATCGCCCGGTTATATCGAGTATCTACCCCCTGTTGTTATACCAAGTATCTACATCCCTCAGGTTAGCAGGGTCGTCGTGGGCCACGACGTGGCCCATGATTTCCCTGCCTATCAGCTGGGTGGGGCTCGATACTCGGTGTACTGAGTATCTATCCATCACCTGGCTGCGGACCAAAGGCCAGCCGGTGAGGCCACGGCGGCCTCTGGCCCTTGGTTGGGTAGGGGGTCGATAGTGGGTATACCAAGTATACCGACTATCGACCTTGGGTTGTATAATTAGTATATCGACTCTCGACCTTGGGGTGTATACTCGACCCCCAGCTTAGCTAGGGGTTGGAATACAAACTATCGACCCAATCCTCAATTAGGAACCATAGGTTGGTGGGCAGGGCCGCCGTAGGCCATTATGACCCCACCTGCCGGCCTCCAGCCCTTGACGCGTCGGGGGGTCGATACTCAGTATAAAAAATATTCTTGTAATAATGAATCTTTCATTTAATTTTTCATTTTTAAAAATTATTTTAGTCACATAAATTTTCCATTATTTCATGATTCAAATATGTTAAAAACCTAAGGTTTTTAATTCCATGGTTGAAAACTTGTCAGAAAATTAAGTTTTTTCCGAGTTATGATATTTTATCTTTAATATTATGTTTGAAAACAATTACAATTTTAGTGTTTTTTTAGAGTCAATATATTTTATCTTTAACAAGATGGATGAAATTTGTTGGAATTATAAGGATTTGAGACATGATATTTTATGTTTAACATCATGTGTGAGAATTGTTGGATTTTTACGATTTTTCAAAGTCCTAATATTTTATCTTTAATTCCATTACTAGAAAGTGTCAAATTTGTATCCCAATTTTTTTTTGTTATTCAAACATTAATACTTTTTTTTTTCGAGCGTCTTTTTTCAATCCTTTTTTGCCAAAAAAATATTGGTTTTTAAAAATTGTTGAAAATTTACCCTAAAATAACATCATTTTGGAATACACAATTTTCGTTTTTGGGTTGTTTTTTCATTTTTTTTTACAATTTTGGGCTAGAGTTATCATTTTGAGGTAATCGTTCTTGGTTTTTTTGTCAGTCAAAGTCTATTTTATATTATCATATAAAAATTTACAGCAAAGAACATAGTTATGTTACATTTAGGCAACCCAGAAGGCATGAAGTTCCTAGAAAGACTTGGGTGCTCGCAAAGGTATACGATGCTCTCAATGGTTATTGTCCACACAAAATTACAAAACAAATAGAACAACATTGTCATCATGGAGGACAGTGATGAGTACCTGAGGGAGAAGCTATGAAGATGCGTCCCTAGTTGTGCATATGGTAGTCAATATGGTCCATTTGGGCCTCTAAAGCTCGAAGGTGGTAATGCGAGCACTACAGAAGATGACCCAGACTCTTTGGAGCTTCCAAGGTCTCATTCTGTAGGTGTTGAATAGTGTTAATGTAGGCCATGATTTCATTACGATATTCATACTTCTGTTGGCACAAAGTGTCCAAGTTGAGTTGGATATGTTGGAGTTGGGCATAAATTGATTCAAGGGTGGCTGGAGCCTTAACCTGTCCTGGTGACTGGGCCAGAGATACCGCCATGGATGCCACTGAATGTTGACGCTCGGTAGATTCTCAGTGTGAACTTGAGTCCCCAAATGCCTGGTGATTCTCCATGCTGCACCCAAGACCTCCTCGTCCAGCCTGACCTCTCTCTCTCGGTATGCACTCATCAAACACCCCCCCCCCCCACATGTTGTTGAGTTGCATCTCCAAGTCACCTCAGGCCCAACATTCCCTAAAACCACCACACTGTCCCTACAACCTTGACCAATTTTTTCGCTGAACACCTCCTGAGCATCATGGAGGAGAGTCACTACACCTCCAATAGCCACAACGCCTCCCTCACATGAGGTGAAAATTCGCCAGCTTCCACAAACGTTAAACGCCGAAGAGCTGGAGCGCTTAGTGAGCTCAAGGCAAAGCCACTGTAGGGCCTAGCTGGAGAAGGACCCTTCTTGGATGAACCACTGGCTAGCTTCTTCTGCCGGGCCAGAGCACTAGAACCACCCATCAACAAGTGCTTCCTCTATTGAGAAAACACCTTCACCGCCTTCGCCCGTCTCCTGGTGCAGCGTGCTAGTGCCATTATCAAGATTCCTTTCTGCGATCACACGCCCACCAGAGCTACCCAATTGCACTTGCACCTACCTCGGCTCCTGCCTGCAGAGCTCAAGCTAAGTCTTGAGAGGCAACGTCTGCTCATCTATGAAAACCTAATCGCCAAACTTCACCATTTCTCGTGAATGCAAAATTAACTCTCGCTTGTCTGTTGCACTATTATCAGCTACCATTATTGCCGCGAGTTATCCTTCCCTGAGGATGATTACTTCTCAAGCATGGGAGGTGTTATCACCCAAAAATTCTCAAAACATCATTGTGTCAACTCTACTTTTGGTCATGATTTCAAGGAGGTTTAGAAGTCATTTTAATTCATTGGTAAAGGATAGGTCATATTACAAGTTCAAATGAAGTCTTCTAGGTCCATTCCATGATCAATAAACTCTGAAAGTTACCTTGTTTTAGTCATTGTCTTAGATAGGTGATTAGGTCATTTCATGCTTTAAAGGGTAGCTGATAGGGTTAGATTCTCAAAAGTCTCATTTTCATTTCCAAACAAAGTTTAACAACCTTATTCCATGGTTTAAAGGTCCCATCATGCATTATAAAATCATTCCATTAGGTTTAGGTCAAATTTTTTGCAATCATATAGGAATCTAGGTTTTCGTAGCACATCTAGTTCAAAAAAGGTGATTTGTGCTACGAAATTGCTGAAACAACCTTTTTCATTAAAAAACTCTGTTTCTGGTTTTAGTAGTCAACTTCCAAAGGGGTTCCTGAGCCAGTTAAAACCTATTTTTGAAAAATGAAAGAGGTTTTTCTTTCTAAAATAATTAACTAAGAAAACCTCTCTCATTTTATTCAAAGTCATTATAAGGTGGGATAAATTTATCACTCAACTTGTGCTACGAAATTGCTGAAAGTCATTAAGAGAAAAACTCCATTTTCTGGTTTTAGTAGCCAACTTTATGATTATTTTCTGGCCACAAGAAAAGGTATTTTTGAATTACGAAGGAGTTTTTTCTTTATAAAATATCTAGCTACAATAACCTATATCACTTTTCTCACAAGTGTTACTAGTTGGGAGATACAAGGCTTTCGTTGAAGCCATATTTTCAGAAATCAGAATTTTCCAGTTTTACACATGTTGTTCAAAGATAGTTTCTGGGCAGTAGGAGAAGTATTTAAAAAAAAAAAGAGATATTTTCTTCATGACAGATTGGTCTCCAAAAGCCTCCTTCACTTTGGAAAAATACATTATGGGTGAGAAGATAAATGCTCTGTCTCAACACCTATTTTTCAGATAAAAACAGGGCAATGAGTGACAAATCCTTAATACAGTTTTGTTTTTGGGAAGGACATCACTTTTTGAGGACATTGCAAAGTTGAATCATTTTGATTGCTAAGGTCTATTAACATCAAGGAAATCATTAAAGGGTGTAAATACTTTAAAAATCTGAAGATTGTGAAAAGACTGTGTAAAAAGGACATACACAGCAGTTTTGTAGCGCGCTACGAAACTGTTGTAGGTGCATTTTTGAACATTTCTATAAAGGTTTTGAGAGGTAAAAACACTTGGTTTCAAAATTTTGTTCTTGCTGGTGGTTGGAAAGGGTTCAAAAATGAAATTCCAGGTCTCAAGGAAAAATAAAGCGGATGGTTGAGAGATGTTTACAAAGATACAAATTCTGCGCTATGAAAATAGCTGCACATTTCGTAGCGCAACCATACCATCTCTCTTTATAATTTTTCAAAGGTTTAGTTTTTGTACAGGTGGAAAGGCATGGTTCCGTGGAAATGATAATACATGTATCTTATCTTAAAAGGTAAACATTGCCAGCAAAAGGGTTCGAAGATCATCAATGAAGGAAAAAGCTAAATTACAGGAAACCTATTCCCTGGTTTTTAGGTCAGTTAAGACATGAGTCAGAAGGTTTACAACAAGGCTGGAGGCATCACCAAATTTGACCTCATGAAGTTGCAGCTGTCAAAGGAAGTATTTAAGTCTTAGATAAGGTTGTTGAAACATGTTTTGGGAGTTTCACTCCTATTTGTATTAGGACTCCTAAAAGACAGTTAGCTGTCAGTTTGCAATTAAGATTTTGTTTCAATGAATAGAATAGGTGTCAAAGATAGAATTCGAATTCCTCTGATGATGGATCATAGAATCCAAGGTTGTAAAGACTCTATATGTAACATGAGCTTAAATTCCTCAAGGTTGGAATTTTCATTAACAAGCAAACTATGTCACTATAGCAGCCTGTGTGTTTTTATCTTAATACAAATATTGGCTTACTACTCAGGATTCAGAAAGATTTTTCAATGTTTGATATTCCTATGGCTTTCCTTATCTACTTGTTTGCAGTGGTATGAACATACGTTACTTAGAATTCATTGGAAAATTCTCTAACTTCCTGCATATGTTTGTAAACTGTGTTTTGTTCACTCTGTTACTATTTTGCTGATACATCTAAAAACTCTGAAATGCCCTGACTTCCATGATAAGGTAATTTTGATTTTTTGTGGAAACATACCTTGAATCCATAGCCCAATAGATGTTTGTTGATTAGTAATTCAACCATTCATACATTTTTATCCAATTTATTCCTAGAGTTAGCCATCTAATCCTTAATTCAAAAACTTAAACCTAGTGAGAGAGCCCTCTCAGGTTGAGGAGGCTAAGCCTCAACTAAAAGTTTGGTTTGAAATAGTTATACTGAGTTAGCCTAATCAACAGCCTATCAGGTCCTATTTTGGTGATAACATGAGTTTAATGAGTATGTGGGTGCATGGCTGGGGGTTGGTCCGGCCATAACTGTCTGCTGTCCACTTGTTTCGGTGATTGGACACCCCTAGCGAGGAATTCTAGGTCTTCTTCCAGAAGGGTTTGGAGATTCCGAGATTCTCCAAGATCCATATATGCTTTAAAGAGTATCTCATCCCATTTTTCACAGAATTCATGATCTAGCTTATTCGTACCCCTTTTAGCCAACCAATCAGCCACCTTGTTCCCTGAGTAGAGCACATGAATAGTGACGGCATACTCCATTTGATTGAAAAGGCTTCTGATGCGAGAGAGTTGATCATCCAACTACCAACTATTTGCTAATTTCTAAGGATCCAAGCCATTAATGATTTTTTGAGTCATATCCAGAATAATATAGGAGTCCCCTACGAGGCAGACACTTCTGTAGCTAAGGTATGGGCCAGGGTCATAACAACTTCCAGCCTTGTGAGTTATGCCACATTGTTGGTTGAACTACCAATAAATATAGCTTTGAATGCCTTTGGTGACCCTTTTTCATCTCTCGGGATACCTCTATTTCCCTCATGTCCTAAGTTTCCCTTAGAGGCGCCGTCAAAATTGATTGAATGCAGCCCTGAGGAGGGAGGGAAAAGAGAGTTGGGGTAGGAATGGGGGAGGGGTGGCCCAGGGCCAGTCAAGGGTGTACCAGGTTTAAATAGAGATTCAAAAGATGGAGTGTGCGTAAATATGGTTGGTTGACTTCCCAATCAGTGGGGTCCTAAGGCTCCGCGAGAATGGATTCATGAATGTTGGAGAGGTTTAAGGACCAGATGAGAGGGGATGAAGGGGCTTGGTTATCAAAGATAGAATGGTTCCTTCCTTTCCAAGTGTTCCATAGCAAGAGACCAAGGAGGAGATACCAAGATATGGAGACCACTGGGTTGGATAATCTTTGGGTTGGCCAATCTTTGAGCAAGGATCTTGTGTTCGCAGGAAAATATTCAATGGGGCCGAAGATGTCAAAGGCTTGGGACCAGACCATTTTAGTTAAAGGACAATCAATGAAGATGAGATGTTAAGTTTTCTCTTCTTGTATACAAAGGTAGCACATGGATGGCCTAGTAAATCCCTTTTTAAGGAGGCAATCCCAGGTCAAGATACACTTATGCACTGCTAACCATAAAAAGTTAAAAAATTTTGGCCATAGATGACTAGTCCATATTCGTTTCCAGACCTGAGTGTTGGGGATGACCTGCACTACTGCACGAAGAAGGTAGGCTTCCTTGAATGAGAATTCCCCTGAGGTCGATAGGCCCCATCATGGATTTTATACTGGGCGAGGTAGTGAGCAAGCTGATCATACCCTTTATGGGGTAGGTCTGGAGGCCAATCCTTTTTGGTTTTCCATTGGTGCCAACCATGCTTGTCCAGTTGGTTCATCCAATAATTCATTATTGTCACAGCTCCACATGAGTGAAAGAGGAGCATGAGCTCCAACAGGGATTGGTCCTAAGAGCAAGGGGATTGTTACTAAGAGTCCTCCCAAAAATGACCTGTTGTTCCATCATGCACCTCCCAGAAGAAGTGCTTATGTATCAAATCGCTTTTGGTGTTAGCAAGGTATCAAATGGTTGACCCTTGGTTGGGGAGGGGAGTGTGAAGGATTTCCTCTTGCGATCTACCCTATCCATACTTGTGGGACAAAGTAGTCTTCCAAAGTTCTTTTCCGCCTTTGAGCCATATCCACCATAGTTTGGCGCCCAGGGTAGCATTGAGAGTAGCAGGTTTCAGTAGACTCAGCCCCCCCAATCAACTTCGGGAGGCACAGCTTGTGCCAAGCCACCAATGGCCACTTCCTATCTTTTGAAGCACATCCCCAGAAGAAATGCCGAAAGAGGGCAGTGAGGTCCAAGAATATGCAGTTGGGTGTCTGCAGGGCACACAATTGGTATAGAGGCATTTCTCGCAAGACAAATTTGAGGAGGGTTGCTCTTCCCACAATGTTAAGGACCTAGAAAGTCCAATTGGAGAGCTTGCAAGACAGTTTGGCACAAAGGTATTTTTAGGGAGCAATGTGTAGAGTATTGAACATGAGGCGAAATCCAAGGTATTTGGAGGGGAGGGTGTCAATATTGAACCCCAGAATTCTTTCCAAGCAAGCTTGGATTGGGCAAGGAGTATGAAAAAGATAGATATTAGACTTGAGCTTATTAAGGAGCATACCTGAGGCTTCTTGAAAGTCCTCCAGAATGGAGTTAATCTCAGAGGCTTCTTTTAGAGTGGCTTCTCCAAATAGGAGATTATCATCGATGAACTGCTGGTGGGTCATTTCGACCATGGATCCTAAAAATTGAAGCCCTGCTAGCTGATTTGACTGCTTGGAAGCCTTGAGAAATTTGCCCAACCCTTCCGCAACTATAATGAAAATAAAGGGGGAGAGAGCTTCTCCCTGATGAATACCCCTCGAATACTGAAAATTTGTAGATGGCATACCGTTGATGAGAATGGAAAATAATGGAGTGGAGATCATATATTTAATCCATTGAATTCAATTAGCTGTAAAACCAAAGGTGCGCAAGATTTCTAACAGGTAATCCCAATTGAGACGATCATATGATTTTGAGAGGTCTAGTTTTAGCAGCATTCCGAAAAGATTATGAGCTTTAATGGAGTGAATGGTTTCATGCTCGGAGACAATTCCATCTAGGATTTGGCGTCCCTCGACAAACCTCGATTTCACATGACTGACGATACAGTGAAGCCGTGGTTTGAAAATGCAGACCATGATGGTGGAGATAATATTATAGATCACATTGCAAAGGGCTATAGGCCTAAAGTCCTCCAGTATTGATGCCTTCTTAGACTTGGGGATAAGAGTGATGAATGTGGCATTGAGGCCTGACCATAATTATCTGAGTTGCCTTGATTCTTTGACCAGATCCTAGATGTCTTGGTTGAGGAAAGACCATCCAGCCTTAAAGAATTCTGTAGTAAAGCCATCGGGGCCAGGGGCCTTTCTGAGAGGGAGGGTCTCTACCACTTCTTCCACTTCTAGTAGGGTGATGGGAATTAAGAGGGCTTCATTTTGGTCTTGAGAGATCAATGAAGGGAATTGTCGGGAAATTTTGTGTAGAGCCTCCAATTGATCGTAGCCTTCATCCTGTAGAAGGGAGGAAAAAAAGGATTGCAATTATGCCATTATGTCTACATGGAGGTCGTGCTGAGAATCGTCAGCTTCCTGCAAATGGGTGATTCTATTACTTTACCGGTGTTGTATCATGGATTTTTGGAAGAATTTTGTATTATTTTCCTCCTCTCTCAACCACTGAATCTAGGATTTCTGTCGCCATAAGATTTCCTCCTGCTGCTTCCCTCGAGATCCTTGGTTAAGAGATCTTCTTTTTCTACCAACTCTTCTGTGCATCCATCCTGGATGATTCATTCCTGCACTTCCTCTATGATGGCTTCCAGCTTTCTCTTTTCCTTAAATATGTTACCAAAATTTTCATGGTTCCAAGCTTTAATATGACTTTTGAGGCCTTGAAACTTCTTTTGAAAGGATTGAATTTTGTTACCCAGCGGGGAGCCCACGGCTATCCACCATGATGCTAATTGGTCCAAGAATCCTGGGTAGCACATCAAAAATCTCTCAAAGCATAGCAAGCGCCTCTGAGGGTGGGTAGATGAGGTTAGATACACACTGATGGGCTAACGTTCTGAGCCAGTGGATGGGAGGATCTCGGATGAAAGACAAGGGTGCATCATGATAAGGTTGTTAGGTCCCTATATTACTATTTTAGTCCCTTATTGTTATTAGTGTAGCCCCCTTATTGTTATTGTTGTACCACTTTAACCCCAATATTGTTATTATTGTGTCCATACATTGTTATTGTTACGTCAGCTAGGATTATATTGTGGGCCCTTGGACTCCTATATATAGAAGGAGGTTTTGGTCATTTGTAGTGTTAGTGTCAGTCTAGTCATACTGCCATCAGTGATCAAAATTTCTCTTTTGCATTTGCTTATTAGGAGTCGCATACCATAAATTTTCACCATTCTGCTAGGTCATGGATTCATTGATGGTAGTGGTCTTTCATCAGTGTTCCCTCATGTGAAACTTGCTGATTCTTCTCCCTATGGTCTTTAGTCATGAGTCACTTTCACTCCCAAATCCATATTATTAGTTCATAGGATGGGTCTCATTAGGTCCTAGGGTCTCACCATGGTAAAATTAATGAGTCAAGTGTAAATAAATATCAACAAGGTCATGAGGAAGTTAATAAACTCAAAGTCACAACACCTAGGAAGATCAAAGAAATTTTTTATTCAGTTTGATGTAATTTTCACTTCAAAACCATGTTTTGAAGTGAAAACATGATACTTTACTTTTAATTATCATTTTTATGTAATTTTATGTCATCATATGTAATAAGTCACACTTCAAAAGCTGCTATCTCCACAAAGTCATCACCCTGCCTTTAAAAGAAGTTTTCCACAGCATTTTTAGCATAAAATCATGTTCTAAGTATGTACATTAGAAAGAGCCCGGAAATATCTTTCCAACGGTATACTACACTCTCAAAACTGACTCCTGGATTGAAATTTATGCCTAAGTGAATAAAGTCCTCTATACCCTAAAACTTCCCCCTTTTCCCACCTTTCCCTTAAACTTTATATTATTAAGTTTAATATAAAACCCCTTTTTTCCATCCGATGGCCAAATCACATTACTAAAATCTTTTAAACATATATGAGATTTAATAACCACTTCCCCTCCATACTCCTTTAAACTTTATAATAACGTTTCAAAGTTTGTTATTATAAAGTCCCATTTCCTTAAATCCCGATAAATCAAACCACTTCCCCTCCATACCTTTTAATTTTATAATAAAGTTAAAGTTTTATTATAAATCCTCCCTGTCGGTCTCATACAATCCCTTCCCCATTTCGTGATCGCAGTCGCAACGTTTGGAAAATGCATTTCGATTGGCCCTCATAAAGAACTCCAATGTGATTGGAGAATCCCCCCTCATCCAATTAAATAAATCCTTTCCTTTGCTTATCCTTAAACTTTATTATAAAACTTAAAGTCTTTTATTGAAAATCCCTTCCTTCGATTCGCCCTCCCCGATTGAGCGCTCCCGATTGACCCCGCTCGAATACATCCTGACCATTGATCCGATCGACGGCCCAAACTCCATCGCTCTATTGTAATCGACGATTTCATAAAGTGATACACTCGATTGAGCCCCACTAATTGCAAACCGATGATTACACCTCCGTCGTCGATTGCCCCCTCCCATCGGATGGCTCATACTCCGTCGTGCCATCGCAACTGGCACGATCACATAACATTTGCCTCTGCTCTCCTCCAATCTCCCGATTTTGATTGACCTTCGGGCCCACCACATAAACCTCCGCCCATTCATAATAAAAGGGCCTTTCCCTTTGTTAAAATCGAATTTTGTTTTATTTCGTTTATACAAAGGATTCCCCGTCACCTCCCCCAATCGCATCAACGAAGTTTTGTTGTGTAATGCGCCCGCCCCAATCCCCCGATTCTGATTGCGATTGCGATTCATATCCAGTCCCACCTTAAAAGCCCTCTGCCCTTTTAATAAAAATCATTCTTCCCTTTATATAAAGTGAAAAATCATTCTCGTTTGTTTTCAAAGGAATCTCCTTGCTCTATTGTTGTATTACCCCATTGGACGCATGCCAATTGCATTGGAGGTTTTGCCTCATCCCAATACATCTGCTCCCTTTCCCGCTCCAATCCCGATTGCGATGACATCATCGCAATGTATATTTTCAAAAAAATTTACTATATATTGTATCCCCTCTTCCCATTGATTCCGATTGCAATTGCGATTTTGGACCCCACCTCCTTTCCCTTCCCTTTTTCTCATTTGAAATGGGTTTTCTCCCTTCACTAAAGGCATAATTTCATTTTATTTCAAAAGCATTTTGTTAAAAGTTAGTTTTCTTCAAATAAATAATGGAAAGAAACAGTCAAAGGGCCGAGAGCTAAACTGAGACAGAGATTTCTACAATAGCAAGAAAATAGGGATCTGCATTTCAGATTGCCTATTTTACACCCGTCCAGTGTATCAGTGAATATTCCCAAGTGGTCAAAACATATTGTTGTTCCTCCCTTTCAAGAACAGATTGTTGGTTCTCTTTCCTATATTCGGATTTCAGTTCTTTAGCTGTTAAAACATCGCCCTTTTTTTGTGGATCTATGTTCCCACATTTCAGTCTATTTAATGTAATTTAAAATGATTTGTAAAGGAGTCTGTAAATCAGAAAGTAGGGAAATAGTGTGGAAAATCAAGGAGAACACTCAGCGCTCCATTGTAACAGTTTTGGATAGGGAATTAATAAAGAATGCAGCTCTGATTTGTGGGATCCATGTGGTATGAGTTTTAGCATTTGTTCCTTCCTTTGTGTTCATATGTAAAATTGTTATGTTCACCATTCAGTCATAAACATTTATAGTTGAATGCTTTCAAATAGATAGGTAGAATCCATTTTAATGCTTTGCCTTGGGAAAGCATTCAATATTCTATGTTTTCTTCTGTTTGAAAAGGATCCATCTCTTATGCCCTTTTCAGCTCCTCACCAGTCTTCCATTCCATCATTATTTAAACTTAATTGCTAAAATTTCCTGCCTATCTTGCCCCATGAAATAACCTGTATCCCTGATTTAATTCCCCAGTTTCAAACTGTCCCATTTGTTCCATACATCCCTAAATATTCATTCATTTAAACATTTCCCATTATTATACCTAGCCTAATATCAATTCATAATTGTATTTTCTTGAATATCTCTTCACGGAGAGAGCCCTCTCCTGACCTTGTAGGGCTAGCTACAAGGTTGAGCATGGTTTAGATGTTACTCTAATTTTCCTTTCTTTAGCCTGAGGTTCAGATCTGGTGATAAATACGTATCATCCAAGAATTGTTCATTTATGTAATGTATTGGAGGTTCCCCCCTCAAAGTGGCTCATTTCTAAGGCGTTTATATCTCTTTTCTTCTCTTTTTGGAGCTGGTTACCCAACATTTGGTATCAAAGCTTTGGGTTCTGGGGTTTCATTGCTCCAAACTGGTCATCGTGGAATTTTCCCTATAACTTGTTTTCTACGAATTTTCAGAAGATGAAAATTTTTAAGTGTGAACCTAAAATCTTGATGAACATCGTCGCACAATTTGAGAGATTTTTTTAAAATATTTTCGCAGATACGTATCCGTAAAGTTAGGCTTTCATGTAGGTTTGAATTTAACCTAAACAATTCATCATGAAATTTTCATTATAAATTTGTTTCTACGAGGGTTCAAAAGCTGAAATTTTTACAAAGTGAAGCCGCAACCTTAAGGAACATCGTGGAAAAATTTTAGATCTTTATTCGCAATATTTTCGGAGATAAGGTTTGTGTAAGTTAGGGATTTTTTAGGCTCTCGAATTTAATCTCAAAGAGGTGAACGTGGGAAAATCTTCATAACTCTCTCTCTGAGAATTAGATTGGAATTTTGTAAAAATTGGCCCTAAGTACACAGACTGTAGTTTCGTTTATATCAATTTAAGAGCCGAAGGAGGAAACAAAGTGATACGTGGCAAGTCTTACAAGTTCCTCTCTTACCGAACCAATCCATAATTAGGTCATCGTGGGGAGATTGGGCATTAACTTTGTCTCGATGAATCCAAATCAAGTCGTATCCGTGGTATTCAAAAGAAGATTTAGAGTGGCTACCAAGGTTGGAATTTTAGATATTGAAGATCTGAAATAAAAGAGATAATTCAGTTTCGATATCGAGATCCTCAAAAACAAGAAAAAGGTTTGTATTTTTTTTTAATTACATAAGTCTCATTTGAAAAAATTAATTTGAATTTATTCGAAGGGCATATTTAAGAATAGATATCAGTATTAGGTTCTAAAATGCCCCCTATAAGGAATTCAACACCCATTAAGCCTTCAGAAGTCTCTACTATGACTCATGAAGATGAATAAATGCAACATGAGATATCAAAATTACAAGAGAAAGTGCACCAAATTTTGCTATCGCAAAGAGCAACAAAACACGAAATGAAAGTTTTGAAGAAAGGCATGGAAACTAAGATGGATGGTTTGAAGAAAGGTGTGGAAGCTAAGATGAATGGATTGGAAGCTAAGATGGATGCGAAAGGCATAGAAGCCAAGATGGATGACATGGAAGCCAAGATCGATGAAAAATTAAAGATAACATGGAAAAAATGAAGAATGATTTAAAAGTGAGACATCGGAGGTTTGGAAAAGTTGATACAAGAAATGGTTCCTAATGGAAAAAAGATAGTATAGGAAACTCATGATGAGAAAAAAATAAATTTTAATCGTGATTTCGTAAACTCTAATTTTGGATTGAAGAACCACCATATTCCAAATATGGATATGAGGAAGTTTGATGGAAAAGATCCCATAACATGGATACTTCAAATGGAGCGATATTTCGATCACAATAATGTGTGAAACATATAAAAGGTACGCATTCTAACTTTACATTTAGAAAAAATACATTTGTATGGTATCAATGGCTTTGCTCCCATAAAAAAATTATCACTTCGTTAATTTTTATGAAGGAAATGATAGCACATTATGAGGATACAAAGAGCAACACCTTCTTTAGCCAATTGATAAATCTCAAACAAAAGGGTTCAGTGGTGGAGCACATTGAGGACTTCCAAAAATTGAATATAAGGGTAAATGATATTCCAAAGGAACACAAGATTGATGTCTTCATAGGGACTTTAAAGGATAACATCCAACATGAGGTTCGCCTTTGGGAACTTGATTCATTGGAGAAGGAATTTAGGTTGTAAAATTGAAAGTAAAATTATGGCAACAAGGAAGCCTACCACTCACATTTATAAAGATGGAAGTCTTGGTACTCCTAGACTTACACAACCTATAGGGTTGACACCACAAAATTGGAAGAAAAAAGAGCAAAAGGGCTTTGCTACAGTTGTGATAGAAAATACACTAAAGGTCATAAGTGTGCTAAGAAGAAATTATTTTACATAGATTGTGAAGAGGAAGAATAAAATGAACAATAATCTTCAAAAGAAGTGGATATACACCAAAAACCAACCCTAGAAGAGGAAGAAATGAGTCCGACCATATCGTGCAATGCATTGGCAGGAATTACCACTGCTCAAACTCTCAAGATAGAAGGATATATGAAGAATAAAAATGTAACAATGTTGATTGATTCAGGTATTACCCATAATTTTATTCATTGTAAGATAGCCAATGAATTGAATTGTTTCCTATACCCAACACCTGAATGTCAAGTGATGGTTGAAAATGGAGGAACTATAAATTGCTCTGGAAAATTCCATAATATCAAGCTAACCATGGGGGAATATTTATTGAATAGTCCAATGCTTTCCATTCCTATGGGAGGAGCTGATGTTGTACTAGGAGTACAATGGTTACAATCTTTGGAGATGGTAGCTTTTAATTTTCAAGAACTTTTCTTGAATTTTTTTTCAGAAGGAAAGGAATTCGAATTACGGGGTATCGCAGGGAAGCCCAAAAATATAATAATATCTAATGTCATGAAAAATCTTCTAAATAAATAACAACAAGGCGTAATTGCACAATTATGCTCACTAGAAGTACTTCCAACATCAAAATCAACTATTTTTGTAGATCTCCAAAAAGTCTTGGAAAATCATTCCAAGGTGTTTGAAACTCCCAAAGGACACCCACTATTCGTGATCATGATCATGCTATTCATTTGATTCAAGGAAGCGTTCCTCCAAAAATCAGGCCTTACAATTATCCTTATGTCCAAAAGAGCGAAATTGAATGCATGATTGCAAAAATGTTAGAGGATGGTATAATTCAACCTAGGCAAAGTTCTTTCTCTGCTCCAGTAGTAATGGTGCACAAGAAGGATGGATCATGGTGCATGTGTCTGGATTATAGGGAGCTCAATAAGCTCACCATTAAAGATAAATTTCCCATTCCTGCGATTGATGAATTATTGGATGAATTACATGGAGCAATTTATTTTAACAAGTTGGATCTTCATTCGGGATATCATCAAATTAAAATGAAGGCTGAAGATATTCCAAAAACAAAATTTCAAACTCATGAGGGTCATTATGAATTTTTGGTCATGCCTTTTGGCCTTACCAATGCACCTTATACATTTCAAGGGTTGATGAATTCCATTTTCAAACCCTTGCTTAGAAAATTTTTGCTATTTTTTTGATGATATACTAATCTATAGTAGATCTTGGAAAGAGCATGTTCAACATGTTGATAGGGTGATCAAACTATTGCAGGAGAAACAATTATATGCAAAAACATCCAAATGTTTCTTTGGAGTGCAAGTGGTGGAATATCTGGGTCATATTATATCTCATGAGGGTGTTAAAGTAGACCCTAACAAAATTAAAGCCATTAAGGAATGGAAGGTACCCACAACCATAAAGTAGTTGCGAGGATTTCTCGGGTTATCAGGGTATTATCGCAAGTTTGTTAAGAATTATGGGAGAATAACAACACCTATAACAACATTATTGAAGAAAGATGCATTTTCATGGACTCCTGAAGCAGCTAAGGCCTTTGAAGATCTTAAATAGGCAATGTGCCTAGCGCTGGCCTTAGCTATGCCAGACTTCACAAAAACCTTTATTGTGGAATGTGATGCCTCAGGAAATGGAATTGGTGTTGTTTTAATGCAAGAAGGAAGACCAATTTCTTTTGAAAGTCATCCAATCAAAGGAAAGTATTTACAGAAAGCTATTTATGAAAAGGAAATGTTAGCAATACTACATGCACTAAAGAAATGGCAACCTTACGTAATGGGAAGACACTTCAAGGTAAAAATTGATCATGATAGCCTTAAACACTTTTTGGAATAGATACTATCTTCAGAAGAGTAGCAAAAATAGGTCACAAAGATGTTGGGTTATGACTTTGAAATAATCTACAAAAAAGGGAAGCTAAATGTTGTTGCAGATGAACTCTCAAGAAAGAATGAAGAGGTGGAAGCATTGCTTTGTGCCATTTCTATTATCCAACCAGATTGGATAACTGAAGCAAGGGATGAATGGAATAAGGACGAAGAATTTTGGACACTCATTCAAAAGTTGGAGCAAGATCCTAGTACATATGATACATTTAGTTGGAAAAATGATTCCTTATAGTACAAAGATCGCTTATATATTTGTAAGAATTCCCAACTAAAACAAAAAATTATTTTGGAATTGCACACTTCTCCTTTAGGAGGACACTCAAGATTTTTAAAAACTTACCATAGGGTGAAGAAAGAATTTTTTTGGTATGGCCTTAAATCTGATATTCAAAAGTTAGTGGTAGAAATTTTGGTTTGCCAGCAAAATAAAGTTGAGACAATTAAGACCCTAGGTCTTCTACAACCTTTATCCATTCCAAGTCAACGTTGGGAGGATATTTCAATGGATTTTATCACAGGTTTACCTAATTCCAAAGGAAAGAGTGTCATCATGATGGTAGTTTATAGACTTACCAAGTATGCACACCTTTGTGCAATATCCCATCCATTTAAAGCAAGTACAATTGCTACTACATTTATGGACACAATTCAAAAGCTACATGGAAAACCAAAGGTTATTGTGAGCGACAGAGATCCCATTTCTACTCGAAATTTTTGGAACGAGTTATTTTCTTGTTTGGGTACTCAATTAGCTCATAGCTCATCTTATCATCCTCAATATGATGGTCAAACTAAGATAGTGAATAAATGTTTGGAAGGATATCTTCGTTGTTTTGTATTTGATAAATAAACACAATGGGTCAAGTGGTTGCCTCTTGCTGAATGGTGGTATAACACTTCCTTCCATACTGCAGCAAAAATAACCCCATTTATGGCACTTTACGGATATCATCCACCATCCATCACATCATCCCTAAGAGAAAATTCTAAGTTTCAAGTAGTGGAAGATCACATTGAGCATCAACAAGAAGTTCTTCAACTCTTAAAGTATAACCTAAATTTGGCACAAAATCGAATGAAACAATAGGTAGATCAACATCGCAATGAGAGTAGTTTTGATGTAGGAGACTAGGTATTCTTACGGGTACAATCATACAAACAAACGTCCCTCAAGCAAGCTAAGAAGGATAATAAATTATCGCCAAAGTACTATGGTCCTTACAAGGAGTTGCAAAAGATTGGTACTATGGCATACAAATTGGAGCTTCCTGCTTCTTCACGAGTGCATCTAGTTTTCCATGTTTCATTCTTAAAAAAGGTTATCATGAAAATCTTCCAGTTCAAACAATATTGCCAGAACTTGATGAGGAAGGAAAAATCATATTGGAACCTGAAGTGGTCATGGAAACAAGAACTCGATAGCTACGAAATCGATCAATTTCAGAGTATCTCATCAAGTGGAAGAACTTGCCCTCTGAAGATTCTACATGGGAGGATGAGAATTTTATACAGAAGCACCCAGAGCTACTCAAGCGTTGAGGACAACACTTTTTTGAAGGAGAGGGGTATGTTAGGTCGCTATATTAATGTTTAGTACCTTATTTTTATTAGTGTAGCCCCCTTACTGTTATCGTTGTACCACTGTAACCCCAATATTGTTATTATTGTGCCCTTATATTGTTATTGTTAGGTCGGCTAGGATTATATTGTGGGCCCATGGACTCCTATATATAGAAGGAGGTTTTGGTTATTTTTAACATCCAAGAATTGTTCATTTATGTAATGTATTGGAGGTTTCCCCCTCGAAGTGGTTGATTTCTAAGGAGCTGGTTTAACAACAAAGCTGGTTTAACAACAGAGGTGCTCTGAGAATAGGAAGCAGTCCAGTTTGCATGCAATATGATTCTCTCCCACTCTGTGGTTGTTCCAGGTGTGCATACCTTGGCGGGGGATGACATCAAATAAGTATAGAGCTTCAATGGAGTCATTGAAGGCATGTAAATATGGGTCTACGTGATAGAATCCCCCTCTCTTTTCCTCCAAGTTGAGGATCATGTTATAATATCCTCCTAGGATCCTGTCTTCCTTTGCCCATGAGTGGCTGAGGCTATGAAGATGCACGAGGAATAGGGGTTTGTCTCGGGGCGTGGGTGGACCATAGACTGTGGTTAGGCTCCTCCACCATTTTTCTCCTATTATATGGATTGAAGCCAACAACGTGAATTTGGTGTCGATCCAATCATCTAGGATAAATCTCCTTAGGTCCCATAAAATTTCTATGCCCCCTTTAGGTCTGGTGGCTTCGATCATCATAGCTTAGCTATTCCTCCAACATCGTTGGTTGTTTTACTTAACTTTTTCGCTGGGCACCTTGGTTTATTGAAGAATAAAAATCTCATATCTATATTTTACTATTTTTTCCTCAAGGGACTCTATATTCCCCGGGTTGCTGAAGCCACTGATATTCCATGACAAGATATTCAAGAGGAGGGAATGACAGATCTGGGAAAATAATCCTTCAATTGACCCATCTACCCTCAGTTTAACAAAATTTCACTAGCTTCTTGAATAAGTTATTGAGTATATTTGCGTCCCTTCTTTCTCTTCTCATATCCCTCGAGGTCCAGGATTGCTATGCTGAGAGGGTCGCCCTCTTTTCCCGTGCTTTGGAGATCTATGTATACTCATCCAAAACGAGCCGACCATTGGTTGAAAAGAGTACCAAAGTGGTTCAGTTGATTCCCTAGGATATCTTTGATGCCTGCCTTGCTCGAGCTCTTGAAGAATTATAGTATATTTTTCTCCTCAGATCCAGCTTATTGTGTTGCTCCTCAGTTTCTAGGATCTTTCTCATTTGTCTCAGGATCCCTTGGACTCGTCGATCTGATTCAATTTTCTCATGGAGCTTCCTCTTTGTCTTGAGCTTATCTCCTGAGGTGAAGAGTAGCTTATCTATGTCTATAGATTGGGGCACTTTTGAGTGGGAGGCTCGAGTGATCCGGTGGAGAGCCACAGGTGAGATAGGCTAGTCTCCACCCATGGACAAGTTGGAAACCATCACCATCCTTAGAAGGCATAGCTACTCAAGCTTCTTCTACAAATGTTAAAGGGAAATCTCTGAAGAGATGTCCATACTCATGACAACATCGGCATTTGAAAGGGATGTGCTCATAATCCAAAACTTGGGTCCAGGTAGAATCGTGGTAGATTAGATCTATATATTCATGCAATGGTTGGGATATGTTCATATGGACACAGATCTGGGTGTACGTTGCATGCCTCCGAAGTTTGGTGATATCAGAAGTTTTAACAAAATTTCTTATGGAATTCCCAATTCCTTCAAGGATGTCCTCTCCCAGAAATCATCTAGAAGGGAGTATATTGGAACCCAGATAGGAGCCGCGGTAATTTCCTCTTTTTTTGGGTTGTAGAATTATTCCAAGAGATAGAGAAAGAGGCCTATGATTCCCATAAAATATGGTCCATTTTCAAAAATCTTCTTCCAGTCTTCCAAATGCTCAAATATCACAGTGAAGAAGCCTTTGGCCCTGATTCGAAGCTCAAAAGTTCCACTTAGAGTCCACTTGTTCTGGATCCAAGCCAATATGTCCTTCTCTCTAGGCCAGATCCTTAAAAATTTGCAGAACATTGCATGATATTTCATATATTGACGCGTTTTTTCAAGGAGATTGTTTGAAATGAAATTTTTGGGGATTATTGATGCCTTGGTGAGACATCGGCTTCCCCCTTCCTTTTCTTGCCACTGTGCCCCCATTACTGGGGTTTATGTGGATGAGTTAGTGTCATTCACTCCTTGGGCAGATCGTCCATGAATGAAAGGGGTTTGGTTCATCGTGTCATGGTAGGATTGCGACCCCTTACTCCGCGGCAAGCAGCCTGACATCAACTTGGCCACTCGGGCCCTGGAGAGGTACAAAGCTCCATAGGGTCAGCGCACGAGGGACTCAGAAGTGAAAACTATCAGTGCAGAAGGTGAGGGCTGATCAAGCGAAATCTTAGCAGAGCTGCCAAATTTTTCATCAATAAATTAAAAATAGGTAATAGCTCTCGTTTGATCCAAGTAACGTTTTTATGTTTTTGTAAATTTGCAATTGGGTTATTTTTCACAAACCCTATTTTTTAAGATCCCTATCATAATCTAAAGGGAGATCTCACCTATACCCATAGGTCTTGTACTTTGTGTACTTCCAATCCTGTCAATAGAGGGAGCAAGTGAAATCGACAAATAAATGGTACTGCAGATTGAAGGAGTTGGGACCTCAAATGGCTAGTTGAGACGTAATAGTGTAAATGTTGAAAGGAAGTCGACTAGCCTTCCCTTTGACTAGGGTGAGAATCAATCAGGTGGTCAGGCCCTGCACTCGTCAAGACAAGCACAAAAAGAGAGAAAGGTTGATCCCCAACCTCTGAAATATATCTAAACCTAACCTCTAATGTCATGAAAGGAAGCATGCTGGTTTTGTTTCTTGAGACTGCCAATGTGACATGAAGGATTCAAGGTACAACTAAGAACGAGTGAGGTTGGATAAGTGGACGACAGGTTGTGCGTCATGGAGTTGGGATTTTGGAGGTATATGAGTTCATTGTTGCACAATAATAGAGGATGAAATCAAACATAGGCCCATAACCCACAAGTTCCTGTAGTTGAAGCCATCTAGGGATGAAATTGATAGACCCTAGAATAAGAATTCATAAAATGGTATCAAAGTGCAAGAAGGATTAGCTAACAACATGCTTAGCATCTTGAAGCAACAAACCCTGCGAAGGCACAACCCGATTCAATAGAATTTATTTTCCCCCAGAATGTGCTATTACTCTACAATATTGTATAGATAGACTTACTAATGTAATATGACAATGTTAATTGCATATTTTTGAATTGAAACATCAATGAGACATCTAATTGATCTAGCCAAAAGTGTTGGAAATCTCAACCACAAAACATTTACAAGGATGGAAATAAACCATCAATCAAAAGTTTTAGTCAGCCAAATTGATTCAAGTCACAACTTCTAATGTGCTCAACTTCCCGGCATTAAGGAAATCTGGAGACAATAACTTCATGTTATGCCCAAAAAATTGGTAGGTAAATCCCATTAATGAAACTAAATGTCCCTTCATCATATAGAACAACCATTTGGAGATTTAACATACAAACATAAATATGGAGGAAAATATATTAGGTTTTATCGTCCTATTTACCTAGTCACTATAGAGAAAAAAAATAAAATACCATTCAAATTAAGTCCATGCAACTGCAAATGATCCCAAAACTTGATTCGCCTGGCTTGGATTGTCTTGAAACCTAAATAAATTTGGATTGTATTTAAAAACAAATTTCTGGGATAGAATTTCTTTTTCAAGGCTCCCTATTTTTCATTTTGGTTACATCGGGCTTCTTTATCCCAAAGCATGCCTATGAAAATATGTTACCTTTTGTAGCATCAGATGTGTTCTAGCCACAAACATATGTGGAGAGGCTTGAATACATGAGATCTCCAAGACCCAAAAATTGTTTCTAGAAATTCCACCTAGAAGTGACTTAATTAGATTATTAACCATTTTTTAATGTTTTATAAGTTTAAACATAGGAAAATTTGTTAATTTATCAGTATTAATTAAGTCAAGGTGCGAATCATCTAGAAACTCACACAGATTGATTCCAAGATGATCCTAGCCATCGATTAAGTTTTAATATTGGATTTTGGAGCTTCGGCAGTGTATTATAAATGGAAGTCAATGAGCACTTAGAGAATACACTTGAGAACTTGAGCAGATTTATTTCTTGGCAAATTGATTTCCTGAGTAGCAATAGTCAGTTGTCAGAGAGAACCCAATATCAAAGCAGCGTGTAAGGGGAAGAGACAATGATCTGGAGGAATATTTCCAGACATGGAGAGGCAACAACATGAGGGTCAAGTTATCCAAGTGAGGCAATGCAGAGCTCTCTACAGTAGCTTGAAAAAGGGAAATTTTATTTGCTGAGAGGGGAAGACGTATTCAGTTCCAGAGACTGGGAAGGAATCCCCGAGTGTCAAAGAAGAATTTTCCCTGCCAAAAAAAGGAAGAAAGGCTTCATCAGAGACCAGTTAGAGGCTTGAAATCTAGCAGACTCCGCAATACAGCGTAGAGGCTGACACAGAGGGTCAGAGGGATGAGTTCTCTGAATGATATTTGTGTCAGGGATTTCTTCTGGAGGAATTGAAATTCCCTTCAATAATTTTGGCCCATATTTTCTTGATGTGGATTGCAAGTTTCAGGTATCCAGATTGTACTCAGATTTTCACTACTAAATAATAATAAAAACCCTCACTCCTTCACCAGTTTTCCCAAGTTGGGTTTTTCTGTTAATTTTTTCCAAAATAATTTTGTTAATTTTATGTGTGTGTGCTAGCATTTCTCAACTTCCAGCGTTTTATTTTTTTGCAGAATTTTATTTGTGAAGGTTGCACTGTGTTTATTTCGATATTTTTCATTGAAAATAAATTGTTAAACTAATTAAAAATTAGGAGAAATAATACTAGTTGTTGCAATAGGATTACAGTGTTGGAATTTTCATGTGGTATTAGAGAAAATTTTATCATCTGGGGAGATTAGAAGTGAAAATAAGGAATTTCGCCACTCAATAAGAGTAGTAGGTTGAAATTCCCAAGGCTAGCACAGTCTTTTGCCATGAGGTCATCTTGTTTGAGGAAGTCTGATTATTCTGTGAGAGGGGTGGAATAATTTGATCCTTCTAGATGAAGTGATTCTAGAGGTAGAGGGAGCAAATCATTTTTTGTTGGGCAGATCTTTAACTGGTCGTAGCGGGTTTTGCAACATATTGCTAGTGTAGGACCAGCATTGGGGTGGAAGAGAGAGGAGCATACATAGAGGGAAAATTTCTCTCAAGGAACTTCTAGTCTCAAGAAGTTAAATATTTACTTGTAAATTGACACTATTTATGAGCATATCCTCTCACTCCATAAGGATGTGCGAGTGGCATAGTAGCAGCCAAACAAAAGGAAAGAGGTAATTTTCGACAGTTCTTTTAGATGGCCACCGCAGGGCTTTGAGATAAGGATAGGTTGAATGGAGCATCTAAATATGTCATCTAGAAGGATAGGATGTCCTTCGTTGAAGATGAATATTTCCTGAAACTATACATTTCTAATGTAGTGGTCATTCCTCAAGATGCAGATTAGCTGAAGGAAAATAGAAAGGAAATGGTTTGGGTGAAGTGGTTGATACTAGATGGAGTTCGGGATCATACAGTCTCGCACATAGCTGACAAAGATACTGCCAAGAAGATGCAAAATTCTCTCACCACTTTATATGAGGGTACTTCTAAGTAGCAGAAGATGTACCTAGAGAATAATTTGAGGCTCATTTGGATGAATAAAGGGGACTGCATAGACCCCTACCTCACCAATATTAAGGAGGTACAAGATCAGTTGTCAGTTGTTATGGTAGCACTTGAACCCCCAAAGTAGAGGACTGGCAGGTCTTTTTCCAAATTATATTGGTCGAATACAGGCTACCGAAGTGAGACATTATGTGGGCTGACTTGCAGCAAGAGGAGTTGAGACAAGCTCTGCTAAAGAGCTCCATAAGTGGAAGTAGTAGTAGCGGACATAAGATGGTGAAGGAGGAGGAGAATTTGGTCCTTGCATCTAAGGGTCCCAGTCAAGGGAAAGGGGAGCAAATAAAGATGAAGAAGGACCTGTCAAAGGTCAAATAATTTAGGTGTGGCGAGTTCAGCCACTTAATTCCTAGTGTCCTCTTTGGAAGAAGGACAATTATCATATAGGTTGGAGTAATACTTCGCCATGATTGCCTATATTCCTCCAAGAGTGAGCTGGGGTGATTTTGAGATATATCCCTAGAGAGCTATAGAGATGGGCAGTTTCCAGTGACGAGTTCACCTCATAAATTAGTACTTGGCTATGGGGCCCCAAAGTATTCAATAGCAAGATGGATTAGAAGCAGTAGATGCAGTCAAAACCAGAGTGATAGTTGCACAGAATAATATCAATCATATTCTGGGGAGCACAGTGCAGAGTTGGCAGCAATGCAGAGTGGCACAATTTAGAGTCAGCAACAATGAAAATTTTCCAATGAAAGTGCAACATGCTAGCAGCTGTCAGGACATGGGAGACAGATGCATCATAATGAACACATTTTGTTTAGTATTTTGGATGTTTTTCAGTTGCATATGTTGCAGTAGTAGAAACAATAGAGTTTCAATGCAAATGCAGTGTTGGTAGCAGTACAACAAGGGTCAGTAACATCATAGATGCAACATATATCATAGTTCCGCAATGGTTGGTGGGAAACAACAGTCAGACATCAACAACATGATAGGAGATGATGCAGAGACTAGGTGTTATGGCAGGATGTGAAATAATATAGCACATCCCTTGCTAAGAGGGAGTGTTACTTTTTTTAGCATCAGATGTGTTCTAACCACGAAACTTTGTGGAGAGGCTAGAATACATGAGATCTCCAAGAACCAGAAATTATTTCTAGAAATTCCACCTAGAATTGACTTAGTTAGATTATTAACGAATTTTTAAATGTTTCCTAAGTTTAAACTTAGGAAAACTGGTTAATTAATCAATATTAATTAATTCATGGTGATAATCATCTAGAAACTTACACAGATCATTTCCAAGATGATACTAGCCATCGATTAAGTTTTAATCTTGGTCATTGGAGCTTTGATAGTGGATTATAAGAGGAAGTTGATTGGCACTTGGGGAATACCCTTTAGAACATGAGTATTTTGATTTCTTGGTAGATTGATCTCCTAATTAGCGCCAATAAATTGCCGAAGAGAGCCAGAGATCGAAGTAGTGAGTAAGGGCAAGGACAATGACCCTGAGGAAGATTTCCTAATATGAAGAGGCAACAACAAGAGGGTTGAGTTATCCTAGTGAGGCAACACAGAGCTCTGTACAGTAGCTTCAGAAAGGGAATTTTGATTTGTTGAGAGGAGAATATGTCTTCAGTTATAAAGGTTGGGAAGGAATCCTGGAGTACCGAAGAAGAATTTTCCCTACTAGCAAAAGGCAGAACGACTTCATCAGAGGCTAGTCAAAGGCTTAACATCTAGAAGACTACACTATGCAGCGTAGAGGCTGATGCAGAGGGTCAGAGTGTAGAGTTTTCTGAACGCAAGTTGTGTCAAGGATTTCCTGTGAAGGAAGGGAAATTCCCTACAATAATTTTGGCCCATATTTTCTTATTGTGGATATCAAGTTTCAGGAATATAGTTTGTACTCATATTTTCACTATTGCATAATAATAAAAACCCTCATTGTTGCATCATTTTTCCCAATTTGGGTTTTTCGAGGACTCTTGTCCAAAATGAATTTTGTTAATTTTATGTGTGTGCTAGAATTTCTCATCTTCCAGCATTTTATTTTTCCGCATAATTATATTTGTGAAAGGGGGAGAATTCAAAGAGATTTTGAAATGAGTTGGAGATTTCAATATGTTCATACATCTTCAATAATAAAAAAATTAAAACCAATCATTTCAATTGCTAATATCTTTATATTATGTAGTTGAGATGGATTTGGAATCAAAATTGTATAAATTCCATGTGATTGGATGTAAGAAATATCATGTGATTGAAATTAAGCTAAATCTACAACAGAGAAGAATGAATACATTCAATGCATAAATACTCTTGTATGTGGAAGTCCAACAATGCATAAATATCTTATGATTGGATGTAAGAAATATCCTGTGATTGGAAGTAGGCTAAAACTGCAAGTAAGAATAATTACTATACATTCTATGCATAATGTCTTTTGTATGTGGAGGTCCCTCTCTTCAAGCATGAACTTTCTTGTTGATTGATCTCTTATATTGAAAAATCAAGGAGAATTGTTCTCAAAAGTTTATATATTTTGTGACTTTCATTTCCCATGAGACATAAGTGAGTCAAAATCAGTCTTAGCCAATAACAATTGAAGTTTATATATTTTTTGTCTTGTGTCACTTCCCATGAAAAATAAATTAGTCAAACTTGGTCTACATAAAATTCTAGATGAATTACAACCAGTTGCTACCGTTCACAATTTCGATATGTACAAACGCGGCTAAAAATCAAATAGATTTTGAAAAAGATATGCATCATCCACTACTGATATAAAAAAACAAGTTTGGTTTCAAGTGCATATTAATCCTTATAATGTTAGCAAAAAAAAAATCGCTAATGCTATGAAAAACACATATTACCACTATATTTGCTTTCATATTTTAATAAGCCATTTTGTTTACTTTCATATTTTAATAAGTCATTTTGTTTAGAAGCTTTCTTAGCATCCATGAATTTAGATAAGTATAATTTGGCAAGACTCATTCCTTTGAATGATATATTTGTTAAACATCACTTTGCATAATATCAAAATTTTCACTAACTGTTCTATTTGAAAGGATCATATCATCTAAGGAAAAGCTTTCAAATTTCGAAGTTGTGGAATTTCTACACAAATCCCTTCTACTCACAACTAAAAATGTTGAAATAATCGTAGGACGCAAGATGAACAATCCATTAAAAAATAAGTTAAGAAATTATGTCTTACACTTACAAGATCCTAAATACATTACACACCAAGTAAGGTCAATCTAACAACTTGAAAACAATTCACAAGATACAGTTGTTGAGAAATCAATGCTAGTAGGATTTAGGGTTTGACTCCTGTTTCTTGATAATTAATTGTGAATTATGTTGGCTTCTTTTAATCCTTAATTATATTACCTTTCATAAAGAAATTACCAAATTATATCTATATGAAGATCACAATAATAAGAGACACAACATGTAGGCGCTCAACCAGGGAAAAACCCTTATAAGGGGAAACACTAGTCACAAACTCTTTGTTTAGTAGATTCAATTCAAATGAGACACTTCCAAACTTCTTAAACATAGAAAAATACCTCCTCCAACCACCAAGTCATCCCTTCCTCCTTGTAGATGTCCTTTTCTCATCCTTCTAAGTGTAATATCTTCAAGGTTGAACCTCAAATCAGAATTTCAGCCCCCGACAAAAAATTTTTAGCCCCCAACTTCAAAACTTTGACCCTGCCACAAATACAAAATTTCATCCCCAAATTTAGCCCAGTATTTTCACACGTGTGAGAAAAAGTTAGCCCAAAAAATCAATTTTATTCTTCCCAAAATCTCTCCTCCTTCTCCAGCAACTTCGCACTCTTTTCCAGTTACTTCATCTTAGAGATCAAACTTGTTGATGATGCACTCGAAATTAAGTCGAGTTACGGAATATATAGGCTTCTTGTGAGGTCGAATTGCTCTAATCTAGGACAACTTGTTGAGGGCAGGTCCAAATTGGTGGGGAGGTGACAAATGACTATTTTGACTCAGAAATAAATCTTTATACATGGACCAAAAGCTTGAGAATGGTCTAATATATATGACCATGACTTTAATGACTCATGAAAAATCCTTGAATTATTCAATGGATATTTTGACCTATAAAATATTGGCGCAAGCATGATACCTATGCTTTAATAACTTAATTACATTAATAATAAAATTTCTATTGATAAGTAGAATTATGAAGACCGAAACTAGTTACATTCTTCAACACTCCCTCTTAGCTAGGGAGGTATTCATAACTACATATATATAAGAGTACATGGAAAATTTTAAAAATGAAATGAACTATGAAGAGTTCTAGCGCACTCAGTGTTTCGAACTAGACACCTAACCAGGGTAATCTATCTACATGGGACTAACATGGACTCAAGCTTTCAGCCACCCTAGGTACCATTAGGTTGATTTATTAACCATCAACCCAGGGATCTAGGTGCATATCCAACGTCACTCTCCCTCTTCTAGATCTAGACATCATAAAAAAAACTGACAAGATTTCCTTCCAAGCATCCTCAATTATATGCTTCATCTCTCCTTATTGACCATATATGTAATATAAACTAACCCAAGAAGGCTTCCAAAATATTCAAACTTCTTGTTCAAAAGATACATTTTCAATACATCAACTACTTGTTCATCTGTCAAAATATAATGTAGCTTCACGACCCCATCTTGTACTAAGCTCGTAATGTAGTCATACTTGTTGTTGGTATGTTTCTTACTTGCACTAAATAAAAGGTCTTCAAACATCTTGATGTTTTTTTTACTATCAAAATTTATTACAGTAGGATCCAAAGGTTTTCCAAAAAAAATTGACAAAAAGTTTCTCAACCAGACAACTTCATTTCCTACTTCACATGCAATAACAAGTTCTTCTTCTGCACTAATTAATGCAGTAGGACCTTTTTTTCCACTCATCCATGAAATCATCACAAATACCAAACTAAAACATCCACCTGTAGTGCTTCTTCCATCAGTCTCACTGCCACCCCAATCAGAATTTGTAAAACCTGTTAACTTAACTTCCTTTCCATCATATTTTAGGAAGTGATGTATAGTTCCATGTAGATATCTCAAAATATGATTAAAAACTATACAATGTTCATGACGAGGCTCCAAATGAAATTTACCAAGAACATTTACAACAAAACATATACCAGGTCTTGTATTTACCAGGTACATCAGAGATCCCACCAGCTTACAATAGCTAGTATGATCAACGAGACTAGAGTCAGAGCTTCTCAACTTCTCTAGATCAGTGATCATGGGAGTAGTCATATGTTTTGATTCTGTCATAGCAAATTTATTTAATATCTAGATTATGTATTTACCTTGTCCCATATATATCTCTTCGGGTTTATGACAAACTTCCAAACCCAAGTAATAGTGCATAAGTCCTAGATCTTTAATTTTGAATTAGGCTTCCATCATTTTCTTGCATTATTGTATTATGCACCCTATACCGTAAACCAACCCAAGGGATCATCTAACCCCTCAAAAAATAGCATAATCAACCAGGCCTCTAGAATTTCAGATACGATCATGTCTAGCCTCTAGAAATCTGAGATATAAACCTAAGTCTTGTCTATCTTTCTCAAATGAGATATCTCTATGAAGTGTAGCTCTAGATCCTTCCTGTCAAACCTCTTGATCAACCACCTAGTGAAATCAGTGTAAGGGGTAATGTGGATGTATCCTAGTGTGATCAGGTCTTGGTATCACGACCCCTATACATACCCCTCTAGATGTAGGGTAGAAAACTGGATAGTGTCTGTCTCCTGCATTCAGTTCATATGGAAGTAATTATCTAGCTTTTGAACCCAAGCCCTAACTAAACTCTAGATGACCCATCATAATTTGGGAATGTAACCTTCACTGCTATCTTTTGTGCCTCTTCACTAGACTACCCTCCACTATAACTATTATAGAATCAGAAAGGCATAAGGATTATCTTTTTCTTGATTAGTTACTTGTGATCTTATTTAGTTATTGTTATCTTATCTTTCTTCTTATTAGTTCATCAAGAAAATATCAAAGTAAATACACATAGATCAAGGACACCAAATGTAGGCTAGCAACTAGGGGAAAACCCCCCTCAAGGGGAAAACCCATGCAAGATAATTCTTCCTTTTAATACTATTTTTTGATAATATTAACCCTAGACATGAGCCAAACTTTCCCTCAACACCAAGTCCACCTTCCAGATATTTGACCTAGCAGCAACAACAACCAGTCTTCTAGCAGCTTCACAAATTTGTAGCAGCAGCAATTTACAAACTTTAAATACTTCGATCTCCCAAGAAGGACCATGAAACAAAGAGATTCCTTCACCAAAATTTTGATTTTTTTATTTCTCTTTCAGATAGACCCAACTCACACTTATTTTTCCTCCTTTTCTAGTTTCACACTTTTTCCCTTGATATCGTGAGTTGTAGTGAATTGGTTAGCAAATGAATTTGAAATCCTTGCATTTATAACCTTCTTAGGGGTTCAACTTCCTTCGTTTGAGGCTGATTTGATGTGGAGGGCTACTAGACCACCTTTGACTAAAAAAAAACCTAATTACATGATTCAAAAGCCCAAGGAAGGTCAATATAATTTTTTAATGACTAAACTAGAAGTCCACAATTGGGACCTTATACTAAAAATGACCCAAGCATGAAACCCATAATTTAATAAGTCATTTAATAATAAAAATAAATATCAAAATAATAATATAATTTATTTTTCTTCAATTATTTTGATGAGTACAATAAATATAAATTAATTAGACTAAACCTAGTTACAATCTTCAACACTCCCTCTTAACTAGGGAGGTATTCATAATATATAACAAGAAGATCTCAAACTATATGAAACTATGAAAAAAATTTAGGCACCACAATGCCATGGACTAGATTCCTGACCATAGAAATTTATCCATTTGGTCGCTCATCTCTTTAGACACCGCAATGCGATGGACTATATTCTTAACCAAGGCAATCTTTCCATTTGGGGCTAAGGTAGACTAAATATTTCAACCTCTATAGGTACCATCAAGATTACTTACTAACCACCAACCCAAGGAACTAGGTGCACATCCACCTGATGCCACCCTCCCTACCAAACATCAACATAAGGTGTCTGCCTCGATGTATTTCCAGAAAATGCTTCACTCACAAAGCCTCAACACAGCTGGATCCAGCAGATCAAGAACATTTCTAGGCAATGTTTCACTCACAAGGCCTCAGGAAATGCTTCACTAACAAAGCCTCAATACACCTTGACCCAGTAGATCAAGAACAACCAATATCTTCCAACCAAACTGATTGGTAACCACCATGATATCAAGTCCTTCGAGAGATTCACCTTTACAAACACAAACCCCAATCATCAATAATTTAAATGCATAATCAAAAAAAAATTTGTGGTTTCAATGTTTCCCTTCAACTAATTCCAGTAGGACTATCAATAGAATATTTCAAGAGAAGATTCCCCTTCCTAACACTATACATGAACCAAACTTTCCCTCCACACCAAGTCATCCTTCCAGATATTTGACCTAGCAAAAACAACAACAAGCCTTCTAGCAACTTCGCATATTTGTAGCAACAACAACTTCTAAACTTCAAAGACTTCGATCTCCCAAGAGAGACCATGAAATAGAGAGATTCCTTCACCAAATTTTCAATTTTTTCTTTGTCTTTCGGATAGACCCAACCCGCACTTATTTTTCCTCCTCTTCCAATTTCACACTTTTTCCCTTTATGTCATGAGTTGTGGTGAATTGGTTAGAAAATGAATTCGACCTCCTTGCATTTATAGCCTTCTTATGGGTTGAAATTCATTTCTTTGAGGCCAACTTGATCTCCTTTAGTCCGACTTGATGTGGAGGGCTACTAGATCACTTTTTACTCAAATATAAACCTAATTACATGATTCAAAAGCCCAAGGAGGGTCAATATAACTTTGTAATGACTAACCTAAAAGTCCATAATTGGGACCTTATACTAAAAATGACCCAAGCATGAAACCCATGCTTTATAATTCATTTAATAATAAAAATTAATATCAAAATAATAATATAATTTATTTTCTTCAATTATTTTCATGAGTACAATAAATATAAATTATGAAGACTAAACCTAGTTACAATATTCAACATTAATGAGCCCCAACTCCTATGGCCCACCTCTCCTTGAGGTGAAGCTACTCCCAAAAACACATCACCCTCCTAATCCTAGGATCTAGCCCCTCATACTCATCAATACCAAAGACAATTGATTTCACCAGATCTACAATACCTCTCCTGCTCGGTCTCGTCCATGAAATGGTGCATTGTAGGATGGCCAATTTAGGCACACAAAGGGGTATGAGGTGGATGGTATGTATGAATTCCCCCCCTACTCTGGAACCCACAAAACCCTGTGGTTCTTCCCTTGGTCTATCATTCACATGTAGGCCCATCACCTGCTACATCATCTCCATCATGAGTTGGCCTTGACTCAACATATGTTGGTTAGTCCTCAAAAAATCCTATTGAACCTGGTTTTGTGCTCCTTGTATAGGTTTCTTGAAATCCTCTCGGTTCTCCATGTGCCCTCTGATTTTTTACACCTTTGTATCTGAAAATCAGTCTTGTGCTCCTTCTCTACCTTGACCTCTACCTCTTCATCTTCCAGAGCCCCTCTGAAAGACAACTCCTTGGTACCTAAGTGGAATCACCTGCTTGAATCCCACACTAGCTAGGAACACACTATGATACCACTGTAATGTTCCTACTAGGAAAATTAACAGTGATATTTAAGCAAAGTAAACAAGCAACAGAGAAAATTCAGACAAAAATTAAATCCCCATAAAATTACACCAAAACTTTGCCGAAATGATCCATTTTATTATCAAGAGGAGAGCAAAAAATGCTTGGAATGTGTTATTATGGACTTGGAGAAGCAAGTTAGAGAATCCTAGGTGAGAAAAAGTGTTTCCCAGATGAAAGGAAATGATTTATCCTCAAGCTCTGCACTGACCCTAGAAATTCTGTGATTGTTTGATGGAAGAAACCTTTGTTTGAGCCCCCTAGATTGCTCAGAAAAATATACCAAATTAATATAGGGCTCTCCTCCACAAACCTAGAAAAACCCATAAAAATTTTGGTGTAGTGCCAATCTTCCAAAATCACCCCCAATTCTTGTGAGCTCCTCCACTAACTGGGTAATCCATGCTAAAATAAATCATCCTTTGAAACCTCCCCAAAATGTTGAGAAAAAACTCTCAACAATCCTCCTTGCATCTCCTAGCGAGCCCAAATCCAAATTCTTGGTCAAGTATTCCCCACAACAAACCCCAAAATGAGTTTTGTAGTCCAGAAACTCATCTACACAGGCCCCAGGAAGAATAATTTGAACTTGGCAGTAGTTACGCCCTCAACCCATAAATCCACTTGAAATTTTTTGTAGATTGCCCAAGTATTGAACCTGCTAAAAACCTGGAACTAGCTCAGTCTAGACAACCTCTCCACAAGAATATGTGGTACCTTGTCTATGCCTAGACTACTCCACGGTGCACCTCAATTTTCCTATAATATCTCAGGAATTCCTCCAAGGATTATGTCAATTATGCACTAGGGTGGCACTGAATGTCCACCGAAGGAGTGAGATTTCCCCTTTGAAATATCTTGTGCTAACAACACTTTGTGCCCCAACTAAACAACTTGAGCAACAATGGTTTATATTTCAAATTAGAAAAAATGTTCCAAATGCTTCATTCTACCTTCTATTTATATTTTATGTCTCACCTTCCCATTATGGGTCCCTCATCCCACTATTTCGACCTCCCCACCTTTCCTCCTGCCACAAAATCAAATTTTCCTCCATATAGTTTGAAAAATAGTAAATATAATATATTTTATATAAACTTGCGAAAGAGTAAAACATTGCTATAGAAATTCCTCCGAATACATCCCAATTCAAGTGAGGTGATTCATCTTCTTTTCCATCAATGATGGATGAAAAAACAGGGTTCGATCTAGCTCCTTCTTTTAATGATATATCCTGAAAGGTTCACTTCGCCATACCTCCTATATTCTATTATCTTCATATCATAATCCATTTAACCCCAACCTTCTCATTTGAACCTGGTATCCTACCTAACCAAGCATAGCCACCCCACTTACCAGTTAGGCATACCCCACCTACTAGCCAGGCATACCAGGCTAGGCACTACTGCCATGCATGCCTACCCTAGAATATAACTTATGAGCATGCCTCTGGGCTCGGGTGAGGCATCCTTCCTTAACTTCTGCTCAGGATTTGAAGGGAGGAAGGGGTCCATATTTCCTTTAGGGGTGACCCCCGCAACCCACCAAGTTAAATTTTTACTAACATTTCCTAATTCTGGCATCCAAAATTTTGTTCACCTCAAAATTGCAAAATTGTAAAACTCCCCTAGTATATTTTATTGAGAAGGGACATGACACCTCCTCTATCATAGGCACATCAAGGCAACACAAGTCAATCCAAGTATGCTCACTGCACCTTAACGCACTCATCGCACGAGTCTCATAACACTAGAACATGGAGTTTAAAATTTCAATTGCTCTGGTACCACTGTATACAAGAAAAAATGAACTCCTCGATGGAAAATTTATTATTATTGATGAGAAATGAAAATATTTATACATCCCAAATATTGATTCCAAAAAGATATATCTGGAAAACTTATTAACTGAAAAATATAAACTACTTACACTAATAATGTACAATGATAATCCTGAAGGATTAGTTGAAAACATGCTTAACATCTTGAACCAACAAATTTGATGAAATAACAACCTGATTCAATAGAATTTATTTTCCACCAGAATGTGTTATTACTCTGCAATATTGTATATATATATTTACTAATGTAAGAAGACAATTTTAATTGCATATTTTGAGTTGAAACATGAATGAGACATCTAATTGATCTAACCAGAAGCGTTGACAATTTCCATCATAACATATATACAAGGATGGAAATGAACAGAATTGAAAGTTTCAACCAACCAAATTGATTCAAGTCACAACTTCTAATGTACTCAACTTCCCACCATTGATGAATTTTGGATACAAGAACTTCATGTTATGCTCAAACACTTGGTAGATAAATCCCATTAATGGAACTAAATGTCCCTGCATCATATAAAGCCACCCTTTGGCGATTTACCATATAGACAAAAAGATGGAGGACAATATATTAGACTTTGTCATCCTATGTTAGGTCCCTATATTACTAGTGCAGTCCCTTATTGTTGTTAGTGTAGCCCCCTTATTGTTATTGTTGTACCCCTGTAACCCACATATTGTTATTATTGTGCCCTTACTTTGTTATTGTTAGGATAGCTAAGATTATATTGTGACCCCATGGACTCCTATATATAGAAAGGAGGTTTTGTCATTTGTATCATCCAAGAATTTTTCATTTATGTAATGTAAAGGAGGTTTTCCCCTCTAAGTGGCTAATTTATAAGGCGTTGATCTCTCTTTTCTTCTATTCTTGGAGCTGGTTTCATAATATTTGGAATTAGAGCTTTGGATTCTAGGGTTTCGCTGCTCCAAAAAGGTAATTGTGGAATTTTCTCTATAACATTTTTTATACGAAGGTTCATAAGCTTAAATTATTACCATGAGAATCTGAAATCCTGAGGAACTTTGTGTAAACAATTCAGATCTTGGTTCGCATATTTTCAAAGATATGATCTGTGGAAGTTAGGGTTTTTGCAGGCTCCTGAATTTCATCTAAAAGAGGTGACCTTGGGAAAATCATCATAACTCTCTCTCACTGAGCATCAGATTGAAATTATGTAAAAATTGGGTGAAAGTAAATGGATTGTAGTTTCTTGTGTATCAATTTCAAAGCCGAAGGAGGAAGTGACATGTGGCACGCCATACAAGTTCAATCTACTGAACTAATACATAATTAGGTGATTGTGGGAGATTGGACATAACTTTTTCCTTAAGAATCCAAATCAAGTCAGACCAATGGCATTCAAAAGAAGATTCAAAGGGCTACTACAAGACCAAATTTCAGATATTGAAAATCTAAAATCACAGATATAATTCAGTTTCAATATCGAGCTCCTGAAAAGAAATAAAAATGTGTGTATTTTTTTTCAAATTGCATAAGTCGTGTTTGAAAAATCAGTTTGAAGTGATTCCAAGGGAATATTGAAGCTTAGATATTAGTAGTGGGTTCTAATATTCCACCTAAAAATAATTAAACACCCATTAAGCCCTCATAATACACTACTATGACTCATGAAGAGGAAGAAGTGCAACATGATGTATCAAAATTACAAGAGAAAGTGCACCAAATTTAGCTCTCACAAAGAGCATCAAAAAATGAAATGGAAGTTTTGAAGAAAGCCATGGAATCTAAGATGAATGACATGGAAGCTAAGATGGATGGAATCGAAGCTAAGGTGGATGAAATCAACGAAAAAATGAAATACAACATGGAATACATGAAGAATGATATAAAAGAAGACATGGAAGGTTGGAAGGAAGGTTTGACAATGTTGATACAAGAAATGATTCCTAATGGAGAAAAGATAGTAGGTGAAACTCATGATGAGAAAAAAATAAAGGTTAATCGTGATTTCATAAAATCTAATGTTGGATGGAAGAACCACCTATTCCAAACATGGTTATGAGGAATTTTGATGGCAAGGATCCCGTAACATTGATACTACAGATGGAGGAATATTTTGATCTTCATAATGTGCAAAACACACAAAAGGCACGCATTGCAACTTTACATTTAGAACAAAATACATCTGTATGGTATCGATGGATTTTCTCTCATAAAAAAATTGTCACTTGGTCAAATTTTACGGAGGAAATGATAGCACATTATGAGGATAGAAAGAGTGACACCTTCTTTAGCCACTTGATAAATCTTAAACAAAAGGGTTCAATGGTGGAGCACATTGAGGCCTTCCAAAAATTGAATATAAGGGTAGCTGATATTCTAGAGGAACACATGATTTATGTCTTCATAGGGACTTTAAAGGATAACCTCCAACATGAGGTTTTCCTTTGGGAACCTAATTCATTGAAGAAGGCATTCAGGTTGGAAAGAAAAATTGAATGTAAAATTATGGCGACATGGAAGCCTACCACTCACATCTATAAAGATGGAAGTGTTGCTACTCCTAGACTTCAAAAACCTACAAGGTTGACACCATAAAAATTGGAAGAAAAAGGAGAAAAAGGGATTTTCTACAGTTGTGATAGCAAATACACTGAAGGTCATAAGTGTACCGAGAAGAAATTATTTTACATAGATTGCGAAGAGGAGGAAGAAAATGAACAAGAAAATTCAAAAGAAGAGGATATACACCAGGAACCAGCCCTAGATAAAGAAGAAATGAGTCTAACCATATCCTGTAATTCATTGGAAGGAATTACCACTCCTCAAACTCTCAAGATAGAAGTACATATTAAGAAGAAAAAGGTAATAGTGTTGATTGACTCAGATAGTACCCATAATTTTATTCATTTTCAGGTAGCTAAGGAATTTAATTGCTTCCTATACCTAGCACCAGAATGTCAAGTGATGGTTTCAAATGGATGAACTATAAATTGCTCTAGAAAATGCCATAATATCAAACTAACCATGGGGGGATATGTAGTGAATAGTCCAATGCTTTCCATTCCAATGGGAGGTGGTGATGTTGTACTAGGAGTACAATGGTTACAATATTTGGTGATGGTAGATTTTAATTTTCAAGAAATTTTCTTGAATTTTTTTCAGAAGGAAAGGAAGTTGAATTAAGAGGTATCACAGGGAAGTTGGGAAATATAATAACATCTAATTTCATGACAAAGCTTCTAAAAAAATAAGAACGAGGCGTAATTGCAAAATTATGCTCACTATAAATTCCAACATCAAAATCATCTATTTCTCTAGATGTCCGAAAAGTCTTGGACAATCATTCCAAGGTTTTTGAAACTCCCAAAGAACTCCCACCTATTCATGATCATGATCATGCTATTAATTTGATGCCAGGAAGTGTTCCTCCAAACATTAGGCCTTACAGATATCCTTATGTCCAAAAGAGCGAAATTTAACGTATGATTGCAGAAATGTTAGAGGCTGGTATAATTCAACTGAGCCAAATTTCTTTCTCTTCTCTAGTAGTATAGGTGCAAAATAAGGATGGATCATGGTGCATGTGTCCAGATTATAGGTAGCTCAATAAGCTCACTATTAAAGATAAATTTGGCACTCCCGTGATTGATCAATTATTGGAAATTTTACATGGATTAATTTATTTTACCAAGTTGGATCTTCATTCACGATATCATCAAATTAAAATGAATACTCAAGATATTCCGAAAACAATATTTTGAACTCATGAGGGTCGTTATGAATTTTTGGTCATGAATTTTGGCCTTACCAATGCACCTTCTACATTTCAAGGGTTGATGAATTCATTTTTCAAACCCTTCCTTAGAAAAATTTTGTTAGTACTTTTTGATGATATACTAATCTACAATAGGTCTTGGAAAGATCATTTTCAACATGTTGACAGGGTGCTCAAACTATTGGAGGAGAAACAATTATATCGAAAAACCTACAAATGTTTCTTTGGAGTACAAAAGGTGGAATATCTAAGTCATATTGTATCTCAGGAGGGTGTTAAGGTAGACCCTAACAAAATTAAATCCATTAAGGAATGGAAATTCCCCACAACCATAAAGCAGTTGCGAGGATTTCTTGGGTTAACATGGTATTATGGGAGAATAGCATCACCTCTAACAACATTATTGAAGAAAGATGCATTTTCATGGACTCTTGAATCAACTAAGGCCTTTGAACATCTTAAAGAGGCAATGTGCCTAGCACCAGTCTTAACTACGCCAGACTTCACAAAAACCTTTATTTGGAATGTGATGCCTTAGGAAATGGAATTGGTGTTGTTTTAATGCAAGAAGGAAAACCCATTTCTTTTGAAAGTCATCCAATAAAAGGAAAGTATTTACAAAAATATATTTATGAGAAGTAAATTTCGGCAATACTACATGCACTAAAGAAATGGCGACCTTACCTTATAGGAAGACACTTCAAGTTAAAAACTGATCATGATAGTATTAAATAATTTTTGGAACAAAGACTATCTTCAAAAGAGCATAGAAAATGGGTCACAAAGATGTTGGGTTATGACTTTGAAATCATCTACAAAAAGGGGAAGCTAAATGTTGTTGCAGATCCACTCTTAAGAAATGATGAAGAGGTGGAAGCACTACTTTGTGCCATTTCTATTATCTAACCAGATTGGATAACCGAAGAATGGGATGAAGGGAAAAAGGATGAAGAAGTGTGGACACTCATTTATAAGTTGCAACAAGATCCTACTAGATATGATACATTAGTTGGAAAAATGATTCCTTATGGTACACATATCTCTTATATCTTTGTAAGAATTCTGAAATAAAACAAAAGATTCTTTTGGAATTGCACACTTCTCCCTTTGAGAGGACACTGAAGATTTTTAAAAACATACCACAGGGTGAAGAAAGAATCTTTTTGGGATGGCCTTAAATCGGATATTCAAAATTTTGTTGCGGAATGTTTGGTTTTCCAGCAAAATAAAGTTGAGACAATTAAGACCCCTAGGTCTTCTATAACCTTTACCCATTCCAAGTCAATGTTGGGAGGATATTTCAATGGATTTTATCACAGGTTTACCTAAGTCCGAAGGAAAGAGTGTCATCATGGTGGTAGTTGATAGAATTACCAAGTATGCATACTTTTTTTCATTATCTCATCCATTTAAAGCAATTATAGTTTCTAATGCATTTATGGAAACAATTCAAAATCTACATGGAAACCCAAAGATTATTGTGAGCGACAGAGATCCTATTCTTACCGGAATTTTTTGGACAGAATTATTTTCTTGTTTGGCTACTCAAATAGCTTATAGATCATCTTATCATCCTCAATCTGATGGGAAAACTGAGATATTGAACAAATGTTTGAAAGGATACATTCATTGTTTTGTATCTAATAAACAAACACAATGGGTCAAGTGGTTACCTCTGGCTGAATGGTGGTATAACACTTCCTTCCACACTGCAACAAAAATGACCCCATTTATGGAACTTTATGGATATCATCCACTGTCCATCACATCATATTTAAGAGAAAATTCCAAGGTTAAAGCAGTGGAATATCACATCGAGCATTAACAACAAGTTCTCCAACTCTTAAAGGATAATCTAAATTTGGCACAAAATTGAATGAAAGAACAAGCAGATCAACACCACAGCAAGAGAAGTTTTGATGTAGGAGACTGGGTATTTTTACGGCTACAACCATAAAAACAAATTTCCCTCAAGCAGGCTAAGAAGGATAATAAATTATCGCCAAAGTACTATGGTCCTTACAAGGTGTTGGAAAAGATTGGTACTATGGCATACAAATTGGAGCTTCCTACTTACTCTCTAGTGCATCCAGTTTTCAATGTTTCATGCTTAAATAAGGTTATAGGTGACAAAATTCCAGCTCAAACAATATTTCCAAAACTTGGTGAGGAAGGAAAAATCATATTGGAACCTGAATAATCAAGGAAACAAGATCTCGACAGCTACGAAATCGATCAATTTTAGAGTATCTCATCAAGTGGAAGAACTTACCCACTAAAGATTCTACATGGGAGGATGAGAATTTTATACAGAAGCATCCAGAGCTACTCAAGCATTGAGGACAACACTTTTTTGAAGGATAGGGGCATCTTAGATCCCTATATTACTACTTTCGTCCCTTATTATTGTTAGTTTAGCCCCCTTATTGTTATTGTTGTACCCCTGTAACCCCCATATTGTTATTATTGTGCCCTTAAATTATTATTGTTAGGTCAGATAGGATTATATTGTGACCCCATGGACTCCTGTATATAGAAAGGAGGTTTTTTCATTTGTATCATCAAAGAATTATTCATTTATGTAATGTAAAGGAGGTTTCCCCCTCAAAGTGGTTGATTTCTAAGGCGTTGAACTCTCTTTTCTTCTATTCTTGGAGTTTGTTTCATAACATCCTTCACGCTCAATCATTATAAAGAAAACACAATGACATATCATTCAAATTAAGTCCATGCAACTGAAAATTCTCCCAGAGCTTGATTCACCTGGCCTGGTCTGGCTTGTAAACTAAATCAATTTGGATTATAGTCAAAATCAGTTTTCTGGGATAGATTGTTTTTCAAGACTGCCTATTTTGCGGTTTGGTTACATCAAAATTTTTAATCCCAAAGCATGCCCATAAACGTATGTTATTTTTTGTAGCATATAATGTGTTCTAGCCACAAAACTTTTTGGAGAGGCTAGAATACATGAGATCTCCAAGACCCAAAAATCCTTTCTAGAAATTCCACCTAGAAGTGACTTAATTAGATTATTAACCATTTTTTTAATGTTTCCTAAGTTTAAACTTAGGAAAATTGGTTAATTAATCAATATTATTTATTCAAGGTGAGAGTCATCTAGAAAATCCCACAAATCAATTTCAGGATGATCCTAGCCATCGATTAAGTTTTAATCTTGGTTGTTAGAGCTCCGACAATGGATTACAAGATGAAGCCGATGGGCACTTGGAAAATACACTTGAGAACTTGAGCAGTTCAATTTCTTGGCAGATCAATTTCCTCAGTAACAACAGTCAGTTGTCAAAGAGAGCCAAAGATAAAAGAAATGATTAAGGGATAGGGACAGTGATCCCAAGGAATCTTGCCTGATCCGGAGAAGCAACAACAAGAGGGCCGAGTTATCCCAATGAGGAAGCATAGAGATATGCACAACAAATTTAGAAAGGGTTGTTAGATTTCCTGATATGGGAAGACGTCTTCAGTTCCATATGTTGGAAAGGGGTCCCAGAGTGCAGAAGAAGAATATTCCATGCCAGTATAATGAAGAACTACATCATTAGAACCCAATGACAGGCTTCACGTCTAGCAGACTAGACAATGCAGCACAAAGGTTGGTGTAGAGGGTTAAAGGGATGATTTTTCTGAAGGAAAGTTGTGTTGGGGATTGTCTATGGAGGAAGGGAAATTCCCTTCAGTAATTTTAGTCCGAATTTTCTTTCTATGGATTACCAGATTCAGGCATCCAAATTGTACTCATATTCTCACTATTGCTTTCTAATAAAAACTATCACTGCTACATCGATTTTGTCAAAAAATAATTGTGTTAATTTATGTGTGTGCTAACCTCTCTCAACTTCCAGCATTTTATTTTTCCACATAATTTTATTTGTGAAGGTTGTAGTGTGTTTATTTCGATATTTGTCTTAGTGAAATAAATTTTAAAATTAATTAACAATTAGGAGAAATAATACCAGTTGTTGCAATAGGATTTTAGTGTTGAAATTCTGACATGGTATCAAAGCACAGTTGATCAGTCAGGGAGCTTAGAAGCAAAAATAAGGAATTTTGTTGCTCAATAAGAGCAGCATGCCAAAATTCCCAAGGGCAGCAAAGTATTTTTCCAGGAGGCCGATTTTCTTGAGGAAGTTTGATTTTTTTGAGAGGGTAAGAAAATTTTGATCCTTTCAGATCGACTAATACTAGAGGTAAAGGGAGAAAATCATTTTTTCATTGGGTAGATCTCTAGCTGGACACCGTTGGTTTTATAGTAGGTTGCTACTGCATGACCAACATCAGGGTGGAAGAGAGAAGAGTACACAGAGGGAAATTTTCTTTGAGGGAGCTTCTAGTCTCAAGAATTTTTATTTTTCCTTGCAGATCGATAGTAGGTGTGAGCAGATCCTCTCACTCCATAACAGTGTGCGATTAGCATAGCAAGAACCAAGAAGAAGGAAAGAGGTAGTTTTTGATAGTTCATTGAGATGGGCACTGCAAGGCTTCAAGATCAGGATAGGTTGGATGGAGCATCCAACTATTTCATCTAGAAGGCTAGGATGTCCTTCCTTCTAGATGAATACAACCTAAAAAGTGGTGGTTCCTCAAGATGTAGATAAGCTGAAGGAATATAGGAAGGAAATTGTGTGGGAAAAGCGGTAGATGGAGTCTAGGACCATATATCCTCACACATAGTTGGAAAAGATACTGCCAAGCATATGTGGAATGGTCTAACCACATTATATCAAGGTACTTCAGAGAATCCAAAGATGTACCTAGAGGAGAAGTTGAGGCTCATCCGAATGCAGAAAGGGGAAGGTAGAGACCCCTACGTCACTATGATTTAGGAGATCTGGGATCCATAGTTAGTTGTTCGGGCAACTCCTAAACCCTAGGAGCTAGCAAGATTGGCACTCAATAATATCTCAAAGGACTGGCAGGTATTTTTCCAAATCATATTGGGAAAATACAAGCTACCAAAGTGGGAGAAGTAGTGGGTCAACTTGTAGAAGAAGGCATTGAGATAAGCTCTGCAAAATAGATCCATCAATGGAAGTAGTAGTAGAATATAGAAGATGGTGAAGGAGGAGAATAATGTGGCCCTCACATCTAAGGGTCCCAGTCAGGGGCACGAGGAGCAGAGAAAGAAGAAAAATGACCTTTCAAAGGTCAAGTGCTTTAGGTGTGGAGATTTCAGCCACTACAGTACCTAGTGTCCTCTTAGGAAGAAGGACAAAGAGGAAGAGGAGGATAAGGCGATAGCCCATGCCAAGATCGACAGGCTATACTCTAGGTTTGAGGAAGACTTTGCCATGATCACCTATATACCTACAAGAGTGAGGTGGGGTGATTTGTAGTTGTAGCCCTAGAGTCCACCTCATGGATCAATACCAGGCTATGGGGGGCAAAATTATTCTGTGGTAGGATGGATCAATGGCAGTAGATGCTGTCAGAACCAAATTGATAGTTGCATAGACTAGTAGTAGTCAGATGTCGGAGAGTGCAATGCAGAGTTTGTAAGAGTGCAGAGTGGCATAGTGTAGTGTTAGCAGCAACACTAATTCTTCAGTGATAGTGTAGATGCTAGCAACAGTCAGGACTCGAGAGACAGATTCATCATACTAAATAGAGTTGGTTCGGTATTTTTGATGTTTTTCAGTTATAGATGTTGCAACAGAATAAACGGTATAGTTGCAATGTTGATACAGTTTTGGTAGCAGTACATCAAGGGTCAACAACGACACATATGCAATGTATATCAGAGTTGCGCAGTGGTTGGTGGGTAGCAACATCGAGACATCAACATCGTGAGAGGAGATGATGCAGAGATAGGGTGTTGTGGCAGGATGTGCAACACTAGAACACATTCCTCGCTAAGAGGGAGTATTTAATTTTGTAGCATCGGATGTGTTCTAACCATGAAAATTTGTGAAGAGGCTAGAATACATGATATCTCCAAGACCTAAAAATCATTTCTGGAAATTCCACCTAGAAGTGACTTAATTATATTATTAACGATTTTTTTAATGTTTCCTAAGTTTAAACTTAGGAAAACTACTTAATTAATAGGTATTAATTAATTTAAGGTGAGAATCATATATAAACTCACACGGATCGATTCCAAGGTGATCCTAATCATTGATTAAGTTTTAATCTTGGTAATTGGAGCTTTGAAAATGGATTAAAAGATGAAGTTGATTGGCACTTGGAGAATACACTAGACAACTTGAGTAGTTCAATTTATTGGCAGATCGATTTCATAAGTAGCAGCAGTCAGTTGATGGAGAGATCTAGAGATCGAAGCAGTGAGTAAGGGGTCAAAAAAAGAGTATTGAGTTATCCTAGTGAGGAAACACAAATATCTATGCAATAGATTAAATAAGGTCAATTCAATTTGCTAAGAGGGGAAGACGTTTTCAGTTCCAAATGCTTGGAAAGAGTCCCGGAGTGTCGGAGAATAATTTTCCCTGCTAGCAAAAGGTAGAATGACTTCATCAGAGACCAGCCAAGGGCTTTACGTCTAGTATACTACACAGTGCAATGCAAAGGGTTAGAGGACCGAGTTTTATGAAGGAAAGTTGTGTCGAGGATTGCCTATGGAGGAAGGGAAATTCCCTTTAATAATTTTTTCCCCGATTTTCTTGTTATGGATTCTCAGTTTCAGGAATCCATATTGTACTTTCAATTTCACTGTTGCATGATAATAAAAACCCTCATTATTGCACCAATTTTCCCAAGTTGGGTTTTTTCTGGGTACTTTCATCCAAAAATAGTTTTGGTAACTTTATGTGTGTGTGCTAGCATTTCTTAGCTTCCAATGTTTTATTTTTCCATGAAATTTTATTTGTGAAGGCGGTAGTTCGTTTATTTCTATATTTGTTGTAGAAAATAAATTGTTAAATTAATTAACAATTAGGATAAATAATGCCATTTGCTGCAATAGCATTCCAGTCTTAGAATTTTCACAACATATACTTAGTTTGTTTTAGTTATCTATCACACCTTTCATGTGAATATAAATTTACATTCTAGTTGTCATTAACCATACAACAATGCCCAGTTTTCTCATTAAGATAATGTGAGGAATATTTTCACATTGTTTGACCCATAAGCATGATCGATAAGAAACATAGATCAAGGAATTTAACAACAACACTATGAAGACAATGTGACAAAACCATTTGAGTTCTGACTGGATTTTTCATGGATAACATTGTCTATCATATATAACATTTCACTCCACAGAAAAGGGAATATCGAAAGGGGAATAATTCAAGGATATTATGAAATGAGTTGGAGATTTCAATATTTTCAGACATATTCAAAAACAAAAAATTAAAACCAATCATTTTAATTTCTAATATCTCTATATTATGCAGTTGAGATGGATTTGGAATAAACATTGTATAAATTCCATATGATTAGATTTAATAAATATCTTGTGATTGGAAGTAAAATACACATACAATGGATAAGAATGACTACATTCTATGCACAAATACTCTTGTATGTGGAAGTACAACACTGTATAAATACCCCGTGATTGGATGTAAGAAATATCCTGTGATTGGAATTAAGATAAAACTGCAATTAAGAAGAATGACTATACATTATATGCACAATTTCTCTTGTATGTTGAGGTCCCTCTCTTTAGGCATGAACTTTCTTGTTGATTGATCTCTAATATTCCAACATGGAGGAAACTTTTTCTCAATAGATTTTGAAATTTATAGCTTTTGTAACTTTCATTTCCGATGAAACATAAATGATTCAAACTCAGTCTCAGTCGATAGAAATTGAAGTTTATATTTCTTTTGGCTTGTTTCATTTCCCATGAAACATAAATGATTCAAACTTGGTCAACACCAACATCTAGATGGATTACAACCCCTTGCTATTGTTCCCAATTTGGATATGTACAAATGTGGCTAAAAATCAAACAGATTTTGAAAAATATTTGCATCAACCACTAATATCATAAAATCATGTTTGGTTTCAGATGCACATTAATCCTTATAATGTTCACAAAAAAAATAATCGCTAATGCTAATGAAAAACACATATCACCACTATATTTTCTTTCATATTTTAATAATCCATTTTGTTTACTTTCATATCTTAATAAGTAATTTTGTTAAGAAGTTTTCTTAGCATTCAAGAATTTATAAAAGTATAATTTGGCAAGACTCATTCCTTTCAATGATATATTTGTTAAACATAAATTTTCACAATATCAAGTTGTTCACTAACTATTCTGCTTGAAATAATCATAGCATTCAAGCAAAATATTTCAATTTTCGAAGCCGTGGCATTTTTTCACAAATCCCTTCTACTTACAACTACAAATGTTCAAATAATCTTAGGAAAAAAGATGAAAAATCTGTTAACAAAGAAATAAAGAAATTATATCTTACATGTACAAGATCTTAAATACAATACACACCAAGTAATGTCAATCTAACAAGTTGAAATCAATTTACAAGATACAGTTGTTGAGAAATAAATGCTAGTAGGATTTATGCTTTGATGCCTCTTTCTCAATAATTACTTGTGAATTATGTTGGCTTATTTTACTTCTTAATTATTTTATCTTTCATCAAGCAATTACCAAATTATTTGTATAAACATCACAAGAACAAGAGACATAGATGTAGGCATTCATACAGGGAAAAACCCCTATAAGGAGAAAAACCAGTCACAAACTCTTCCTTTAGTAGATTCAATTCAGATGCGACACTTCCAAACTTCTTAAACCTATAAAAATACCTCCTCCAGCCACCAAGTCAACCCTTCCTCCTTGCATATGTCCTTTTCTCAACCTTCCAAGTGTAAGCTCTTCAAGGTGCAAATTCATATCAAAATTTCGGTCCCCAAAAACATATTTTTAGCCCCTAGCTTCAAAAATTTGACCCTACAACAGATACAGAATTTCGGCCCCAAATTTAGCCCAGTATCTTCCTATGCACAAGAGAAAGTTAGCCCAAAAACTTGATTTTCTTCTTCCCAAATTCTCTCCTCCTCCAGCAACTTCACACTCTTTTCCAGCTACTACTTCTTATAGATCTAACTTGGTGATGATACACTCCAAATTAAGTCAAGTTTCTCAATATATAGGCTTCCTGTGAGGTCAAATTTCACTAATCCATGACGAATTGTTGAGGGAAGGTCTGACTTGGTGGGGAGGAGACAATTGACTATTTTGACTCAAAAATAAATATTTATACATGCAACAAACACCCAAGAAGGGTGTAATAAATATGAAAATGACTTTAATGACTCATGGAAAATCCTTGAATTATTCAAGGGAGACCTGGACCTATAAAAATATTGAACCAAGCATAATACCCATGATTTAATAAGTCAATTACATTAATAATAAAATTTCTATTGATAAGTACAATTAGCAAGACCAAAACTAGATATATTGTTCAACACTCCCTCTTAACTAAGGAGGTATTCATAGTTACATATATATAAGAGTACATGGAATATTTTCAAAATGAAATTAACTACAAAGAGTTCTAGCACACACAGTGTTGTGAACTAGATACCTAACCAAGGTAATCTATTCGGATCAGGCTAAGATGTGTTCAATCTTTCAGCAACTCTAGGTACCATTAGGCTTACTTGTTAATTATCAACCCAGGGATTGAGATGTGTATCTAAGGCCAGAGCTCCATGACCAATGCCACCCTCCCTCTCCAGGATCTAGACATCAACCCACGGGTTGGCCATATGTCCTTCCAAGCATCGACCATTATATGCTTCATCTCTCTTATTGAACATATCTGTAATATCAACCATAGAAAATTTTAAGGGTGAATTTTCGCCCTTGTGTGAATTAAGGGGTTTTAAATTTTTATTGGGCGATTTTTTTGTATCATAGTATATTATTTAAAATCGTCCCAAATTTACTTTATAAAAAAATTAGGTCTAGAGGTTAGCCCACCTTATTTTAAGGGGGAGAGTAAAACAATTAATTTTTATTTCAAATCGCCCGAATTTTATTTTATAAAAAAAAATAGGTCTAGAGGTTAGCCCACCTTTTTTAAAGGGAGAGGGTAAAAAAAAAATTATCCCTTGAAATTAGGAGTTACAACCTTCCTTTCACCCCGATTTACAAGCATATGTAGTTATGATAGTTATTTCACCCTCCCCATATGGTGTAAAAAATGTTTATTTCTTTTATTCACTCGTATTTCATGGTATTGGGATTAATTTGCAGAAAATGACCCTCATTTTTTGGAATAAATGGTAGTAAGATAATTATTCACCTTTATTTAAAAATTCAAGAGTCTTGTTTTCATGTCTATTTAAGAATTTGAATAGTGTTTTTTTCATCTTCTAATTTTGTTGCATATGTTTAATCACAATCATATCTAATGCACAAGGGTTGTTTTCAAAGTTGTATAATTTGAATTAAGAAGTGAAGAATTGAGCACATAGTGGTACAGGGTTGTTCGTAAAGTACTGTAATTTGAATGAAGATGTCACAAACCAATGGTACAAGTAAGTATGTGTATTTGTTATAGGTTGCAATTCCTGTTGCATGCTCTACCTTTTCCTTCTTCTTCTTCTTCTTCTTCTTCTTCAGTTTTAGGAACCATAATAATTTTTGTATAGAAATGTATTGGGTTTTCGTAATAAAATAAGTATCATTAAATATACGTCTCCATTACAGAACCTAAGAACCTCTTTCCCTTCGATAATGAATTTTTGCTATATATAACTATGATTTTGTGATATATACTTGTAATTTTCAAATATTATTTAGATAATAGCTTTTTGATTTAACAATCTCGTTAAAATAATTGATGTATGATTCTTGATTTTTAACTTAGACTCGTCTTTAAGTTAAAATATATCAAAAAATTAAAAATATTCATAAAATAAGTATCATTAATTATATGTGTCCATTACAGAACTGAGAACCTCATTCTGTTATCCCTTCGATAATGAATTTTTGGTATATATAATTAAAATTTTCTGATAGATACTTGTCATTTTCAAATATTATTTAGATAATAGGTTTTTTATTTTTCAATCTAATTAAATTAATTGATGTTTGATTCTTGATTTTTAACTTCGACTCATTGTTAAGTCAAACTCTATGAAAAAATTAGAAAAAATTCATTCGAAAAACATGATCCCCATGTTCCAAAATCAATACAACCCAAATTCCATAGTTTATTTTTTTACTTACCCTTTATTTTCAATGTACACTCTATGCAAATTATGTTTCTACAAATAAATGATAAATTAGTTGTTGTTATTTGAATACCAAGGTGCCTGTAGTTTGAAAAACTCTATTAGAAATTTTTTTGCTAGAAGACACCCTATTAAAAAGGAAATTTCACTAAAATTGTTTAAATTTTATCCATTACTTTTCTACGAGGAATTGATAAAGTAGTTGTTGTTATTCTTGGAATAGTAAGGTGTTGGTTATTCTAAAAACTCAACTGGAACATAATTGAATGTATCCCTGAGGATATATTATTAAAAAAATTAACCAACTATATTCAAAACCAATGCATTATTGAAATAAGGACTATCATCCAAATTTTCAAGATTGAAACTAAAGAGGTTATATTAAAATGAGAATTTAAGAAAATGAATAATAAATTTGAAACTATTTACTTCAAATAAATTTCATTAGCAAGATGAAGATGGAGGAGATATTTTGAGAGATTCTATATGCAATCCACATCACTAGATATGCAATACAATTTTATTTACAAGTTGCTCATAGAACATACTATTCATATATATGATATCCATGAAGAGGAGAAAGATTTAACATTTTGAAGACATTAAAAAATTACACGTGATACCAATATATATTATATATATATATCAATCTTAATTACAGATTTATTAGGTTTCCATAGAGATTAAATCTCTTATGTGCAAATATTTTAGTCAATTTTTTCACTATAAATTTCGAAGACATTGAATCCATTTTGTACATTCAAAAATATATTTTAAACAATGAAAATTTACACCTAATATATATATATACGTGTTAATTCTTACTCTCAACCATAAATAAAATATTTCAATCTCCATATAAACTATCATAATATTATACCAATTTCATAGAGAAATAAAGTAACTAAAAGTAATAAAAGAATGGTATACTTTTGAGTACAAGAAATTGTATAATTTTTATATTTTCTAAAAATATTTCAGTACATGACTTAAATAAAATTTTAAAAATATTTTAGTGCATGACTGAAATAATTTTTTTTAATATGCATGTTAAATAATTTGTTTCAATGTCAACTTCATGCATATCTATATGGAGAGAGACTAAATGAAAAATCATTTTAATGCTGATCATAATAAAAATATTCAATGTTCTAAGAGGAGAATTTACAAGTAAAAATGTTCAAGGAGATATGTAATTCATTTAATTTTTAATATCAAATTAAAATGAAACATTTAAAAATATATAATTAATAATAAAATATTCAATGTGACTCATAAACAAAATATTTTAATATAGAGGGTTTATTAATATCGAAATGTATTAAAAATATATATTAATAAGAGAAAAATAATTTTAATGTGGAAAACATAATCCACAGATAAAATATTTCAAGAAAAATATTTAAATGTGTATATATTTATATGCATAAAAAAACTATATATGCAATATATCAAACAATTGAAAAAAATAATTGCATATGACTAAATAATTTTAGGTAGCCTCAGTGTGGCCCTTTTTTTAAGAATATGTTTTGGTCAATTTTGTTTCAAATCGAGAAAATGTGTTCAAATTGCAAGTTTAAGCTATGTAGTTTACAAAATCCAAGTTCTCTAGTAGATTTTGATGACATTGAATCCATTTTTTACATTAAAAAATATAGTTTAAACAATGAAAAATTACAGGTGGCATATGTGTTTATATATATATATATATATATATATATATATATATATATATATATATATATATTACAAATCTATTAGATTTCCAGAGGGATTAAATTTGTTGTATTCAAATGTTTTAGTCAAAATTTTCACTGTAAAAGAGGTTTTCCTTGGAGCTAAAAGCATTGGACCTACAATCATTTATTTCTCCCTTGAAAAAAAATCATATATACTCCCTCTACCAGATTGAAATCCAATCTAAACCAATACAAACATGTACATGTACATCGAGTTGATCATGTGTGCACAAATTTGTTGTTAGTGCCAAGTACTATAGTTACATTTATAGTTAAAGAATTGATCCTCATATCCCACTAATGAAAACATACATGCAAACAAAAAGAGCATCGTGATTTCTCTCAATAATAATTTTAGGTGATGTACATATGTACTTTTATCTAAAATTCTCAAGAAGCACTTCCATAAAACAAAATATTCATGGATAGCCTAATTTTCAAAACCATGGGGCATAGAGGAACTATGTATTTTAGAATTTTCCCTTATATAATTATATTTTATATCTATTTTTTTGTTAAATTAATTTTAATCAAAAAAATTACTGGAAATAGCCTATATTTATTTTACGTCTAGTTTGGAAAATAACAAGTGAGTTCTTGTTTTACTCAAATAATATTACAAGGTGAATGAATATGATTAAGTAGGAGGGGCATAATATATATACCTCTTTCGTGCATAACATTAGAAAAGAAAGCATATGTTCCATAACATAAGCAAAGAAATCATATGTTCCATCCACATTTCATTATTCACTAATGGTATCCTATAACCATAATATTGATTCACATAGCATATTCATCACAAGCTATAACACTATGTATGTTTATTGGTACACTCACATCCAAAAATAAATAGTGGTAATGATACTTAGTAAAAATGTTGTAGCATCATATAAAATCATATTTACAAGAATTAGATTGGCACATATGACATTGATTTACCATCATGAAGAAATAGTAAACATGTAGCAATATTCAACATTGAAATAGTAAAATACTCCAGCAAAGTGCATCAAGGATAAACAAACGAAAGGAAGAACTTATCTAGTTGAAAGTTGAAGGCCAACATTAACTTAGGTAGAGAAATTTTCCACCCAACAATAGACTCTATTTCACTAATTATTTTTATAATAGGCCACCCTAATTGAATCTATGATACCGCTAAGGAAAATTAGAAAATTTTTAAGGAAATTATTCTCAGGATAAAAAATTACCTATCCCATTGTCTCATTTCTATTTTTTTTCTTGGAACAACATAACTATTTTTGTGACACACATTTATTTCCTTATATAGCATAAGGATAATACCTTACTTATCTACTAAATAGTCTCTCAAAATTCTCTAAGCTCTCCCTCTATGTGTGCATGGAGGGTCTAGATATTATCCATTAACTCCAACAACATTTACTTACTTCTTGACCTTTTTCATGTTTTAAAGGCTTCCTTGCTTGGTTGTTCAACCCACACTATGGTTTACTCAGTTTCTATCCATGGATTCTCCATCACATAGCTTGATATATTTCCTGGATCCCTTTCTAACCCTATTTTGAATCTGTCTATGTTCTCCCTCTCTAGAATTCACTTATTTTCACAGAAATTATCTTTTAACCATTTGAATCTCTTCCTTATCTATTTTTCAAAGTCTATACATATTTATGTAGTTCTCATCACATGAATTAAAAATTGCCTCTATCATTCCTTGATCACCGTCTTAGTAGGAACCAATACATCTATAAATATTTTCATGGATGCTAGCACAAACCAAGAGAGAATGAATTTGCCTCTCCCTCTATTTATTTCTCTCTTATAACTTACTTCTCTTCCATTTGAGTTTCCTTCTCTACTATTTATAACCCCATGCATCTCTCTTCAGTGCTCTTTGGATGAGTTCATAATGGTAAAACACCATTCATGTGAATAAAAAATGACCTCCACAATTCACCTTAGAACCAAAATTGATAATGTAATTTAGGTGAGCATTATATTTTACCATGTTGCTTGTCTTAGTACAAGAATGTCTAGTAATGAATCATCCCTTATTCCCTATAACTATTAACATACATGCCTTTAAGACTACATGAATCTTTGCCTCTTTACAATCAATCTCCTACATCCAATCATGAGTTTCTCCCGTCCCCATCAATCACATGTGTGGGGGGTATAATCATGAATGAATGAATAAAAAAATCATCCTGTCCCCAACACCCCACGAGACCTCATTTTTCCCCTTATTATGGGGACATTATTTTTTTCGAAGAAAATGTGAGAATACCTAGGTTTTACCACTTCTCTCACAATTCCAATGATGAAGGTACTTATCCAATTGATTTCATAATTATGTAAGGTGTACATTTCCACAACCACTGCATGCATTTAATGTTTGGTAGTTAAGGTTTCTATATTTTTAGTAAGGAACATGGTGATGAATGAAATAAAGTAAAGTTTGGAAAAATGGAAAACTAAGGATTATTTGGCATGTATGACCCCCTAGTAACCTCTCACCTTTCCCATTTCCTAATATCATAACCCCCTTTTTATGTGCGCCTACCTCATGTATCTCTATTATTTTATTAAATTCAAGAAAAATAATATTTATATTATTCAAATCACCATGAAATTTCTTCCTCGTGGTGTAAATAAAGCATGGTAATTAAAATATCCATGCCAAACAAAATCAAACATTTAATCATAATTAAGTACAATTAATCAATGGGATCAATACTAGGACCTTCTATCATATCCCCCTTTGAATAACACAATCCTCAATGTTGTCTTCTCATTAACAACACTTCTTTTCCTCCTTCTTTAGTTATATTTAGAGTGCCATCCTATTGAATATATTGGTATACCACGATACTTGAACATTACAACATATGACTATGTTAGTAATCAAGTAAGCATACATATTATAACAATTATCAAGAAACACTTATCTTATGCACAATATTTCTCAATTCCATGATGTAAGCATCTATTCAAAGATATGTATGCATATTTTATTTAATAATTATTTATATGGATATGCATCTATCCCATATAATGGATTCCATAGGAAATAATTAATTTCATTATCCTTTCTAACACACACTCAATATTCTAGCCACCATCCCACATGAACTTATAAGTTTCCTCCTCCTTGATACACTCACCCTCTAGGATTAGATGTCTCCTTGTCTACTAAACAATCCCTTAGGTGATCCATTTTTTCATGTATTTCTCATGTAAGGAGAGCACCAACTTATTACTATACATCCACTAGTAGCATATAACTTTTGGAAATCATAGGGTTCCTTTTTCATAACAATTACCTTCCTTAAGGGCTTTCAATATTCAAAAACCATAATCTATCATTTATCATACACATATAGTTACAATATATATATATATATATATATATATATATATATATATATATATATATATATATATATATATATATATATATATATATATATATTATGTGTGCTTATAAATTCCAAGTCTAATTCATAAAGAATATCATATTTCATAAGTATGAGATTCCTTCTCATGGTATTTGGCTCTTCTATGGCATAGCACCTAATATTTCTTATAGAATTACACTCATTTTCATATTTGAGGTCATTCCACCTACAACCTAAATTTTTTAAACAACCAAATAAAATTTATTATCTATGCCTATAATCCTTTGTTTTAATATTTACTACCATCCACGAGGAGTTCTCATAATAATATTAACAAACTAATAATTCAATCATTTTTAATTGTAAATAACACTCAATTAAATGGAACTATGTTTCAATATACATGTGTTACTTAGCATACCTACCATTACAAGATGAAACTAAATATTTATTCCAATAAACCGATGTGTCAATACTCATGATCAAATCTACTCAATCCATCTGTGTCGTTTGGTTTCAAAATCCTACATTTCTATATCATGTATTCCACCATCATCAATTGGAAGGTATAACCAGCACCTCAACACAACATCTAGTCACCCCCCATATGTACCTCGAACATACTACAAGGAAATTCCCTTCTCTACTATACATTGCCTTATGAATCCTCTCCTTTATAAGTGCTCCTCACTATTTGCAAGAAGTTTATGGTCTACAATGTTAATAGAAGCAGGGAGACAAGTGGATATTTGTGTAGTACTATATCCTTCCATATCCATCAAAAATATGGTTTCACACATTAGCTCTATTAAAATTCACTATCATATGTTATACAAACTCATAACATGATTTTGTTACCCATTCACTCATCATACGTTAATCCATCATGAGATACTAATTCATGGTTGAATAAAAAAGATTATAAAAATCGTGCTATACCAAAAGAATCTTCATTTATCATAGCCTACCTAGGTATCATTATAATACATGCATTAAATCATAAAAAACTAAATGAATATATAAAATATTCCTAAATGAATTCTTACTCCAATCATTACAAGTGATATATATTGACATGATTAATTTTCATATTTGGATAGTTTCCTTCAGCATTCATGATGTTACTTGATCATTTAATGTCTCGTGGGAACTCATATGATCCCTTAATCAACATATTGACAATCATCCTATCATCCTTATCCTTTTCACAAGTTTTTCTATCATAGGCCACTTCATCATCAACATTTTCAACCATCGTTGCGACTATTTTTTAGAATAAACTATGTGTCAATATTCAAAATGTCAAATGTTTCAAGTTGACACTCCACCCATCATCAAGGAAAAAGAAAGAAATAAAATATGACGTGGTTTTATTAATGAAAAGAGAATATAAAGGTAACAGAAATGAGTTAACCATGAAATAATAAAATGGGTTCCAAGGAATGGAAAATATATTTAAATAGTATAAAGAATAAAATATACCTTAGGAGGAATTTGAGGCAGAAATTGTTAAGAAGCCAATGAAGAAAAATATTTATAAACTAATTAAAGGATTCAAAAAAATATTAAAATATGAATTAAAATATTAAATTATTATTTTTTAAGTTCAAGGTATTTTGGTTTCATCAAAATTGTTTCAACAAGTCATGCACTTTGTTGAAACAATGTGGAAACTATTTCATTTTTGGAGAATCCTATAGAATATGGTCTGATAACAAGATTATGGAATATTTTAGATACTAACTAATACTTGCAAGAAAATATATCATAATATTTCAAATTAGAATATTTGTGTCAAACAATGATTTTGTGATCAGTATAGGACGAGAGGATGTTTAGTGCACTATAATTTTTGAAGTAAAATTTGAGGAACAAACTTGATAAAAATATGGATATATGTCTAAAATTATATGTAACAAAGTATGACATTAAAAATTTTCCATATGAAAGAGCACTAGTTCTTTGATGATCATATTTTGATAGAAGGGGCAAAGACAATACACCAAACTTATCTAATAAAATTGATATGGAACATGATATTTTGGAGGATCAAAATTACAATTCATATGCAAAACATTGTGTTCAGAATGAAGAAAATGAGGACCAAACTGAGAAGTGGAAAATTGATATACCACAATATTTTATCTATTCCAATATATATGAAGTCCCTAAAGACACTTATTTTTGTATACATGTTCCATAGGTTGTGTAAGAAAATTTGAATGGAATAGTACAAATGAGGTGATTCCTTTTACTTGATTAAATTTGTTGTTACTCTATTTTTGGTGTAGGTTCTAAATTATTTATCAAAATAACATTACTAATACTATATGCCAATTTTACATTATACTTTCTATTCTTTATTGTAACATTGAAGCCATATTTCCTTGTTGTAAAGTTTTTTAAGGTTGATTTCTTGATAATTAGCTATTACTTTATCCCTTTCTTATATGTGATAGAAAATGAAGCAATAATTTTATGAGGTGAGGATCTATATTTTGACATAGGTAGTGTCCTTGTATTAAAGGATAGATAAGTAATTTAACATGGTTTTTACTAACCAAGAATGGGTTCATTTCAATTAGATGAGTTTTTATTTTTTTGTAGCTCTAATATCTTGGTCACTCTTAATGGTTTGTTTGTTTGTTGCATTTGGATCATTTTCCAAGTTTGAAAATTTTGGGTTTATTTTGGTTAAAAATTATGATCTCTTAAACTATTCTAGTTATAATTTGATATTTAATTGATCCTTTTGTTAAGGCATGATTTGTTTCATCTTATTTTATTGATTTAGGGGGTTTTGTTAAAGTTAAAGACCTTTGTTGAGTAAAAATGTTTTTTGTGTGTTTTTTTGTCATGTTCATTTGAGAATGATATGGTATTAGGATTAATATATGACTTCACTTATTATCTACGCATTCAATGTGTTTTCCATAATTATTATTATTTTCTTTATATATTTTATTATTGAAGGATATGTTTTATTTTATTCTTATTTTTATTTCCTCTCACATTGTGGTGTCACAAAAGAATCTTCACCTTTTAGAATCTACTATCTTATTTTATATTTTCTTTGAAAATACTTATTGTTTGTTAAGAGAGGAAAATGGTATTTTCTTAGTTAAGTGAAGAAAAAATGGTCTATGCACTTGGATCCTATGTGTTCATCATAGAAGTTGTATTATCATGAGAAGGGCATTCATCTAATGAAATTATACTTTGATACCAATACAAAAAAACATCATATGTAATTAGTTGAGAACGATAGATTGTTAACTGTAGTACTATTCTTGAAGTGAAAAACCCCTTTATGATCATTTCTTTGTGACATATTTTTCCAAGTAATGAACATGCATAGACTATTTTTTATATTTGTGTTATATTTTTTAACTCACCCATTGTAGATTTTTAATGATTTTGTGTTATTACCTTTTTTTATTTTGTGGGATTTCAAATAAATTTTTACCAAGTCGACATTATTAGAGTTGACAACTGTATAATAAAGTGCAACAATGACTACAATAGTTATGATCCAAAAGTAGGCGAAAAACCAACATATTATGATGAAATACCATATTTTAAAGTTGTTGGTTTATTTGAACTTGAGGAATTAGAGAAGTATCTGCCTTTTAGAAAAGTGATGTATAAAAAAACAAAATAATTTTATGTAAATATTAGTGATTTTGATATAGCTATTCATAAAACTTATTTTCATGTGAAGCGTATAGAATATGAATTACATAGAATATGGTTGAGTTATATAGATGTGTAAAGACAAAGTTTGAGCAAAAGAATTTATTTTTTTCAACATCACATGTCTTTGGGGGTTCCTTTCCAATTAGTTTCCCCTTGGGATGTGATAAGACATTTGTGGTAAAACATAATAAAAAATGCAAAAATATTTGCAATAGTGTATAATAAGAACCTAGAGCAACATTACCGGTGATTTGTCTTTTCCAAAACATGGAAAATTGTATATCATAGTTCTTGACTAAATATTTTTCTTATTATTACATATGTTTCTATGAATTGGTAACAAATCACTAATATTTTACAATGTTTTCTATTTTTTTAGAAGATAACCAAGAATTTCCAATACTTTACAACATAGTGAAAAAATCGCCAATATTTAACAAAATTTTATAATTTAGTGAAGGATTCGCCAAAAAAGTATATATGTATATTATATTAATGAAAAAATAGCCTATACATTTTTCTATATACCATGGACATTCACTCATTTATTATAGATATAAATTTGGGGGGTTTCTTAAAATTTTCCCTGATATCAACTAACCCAAGCATGCTTCTAAAATATTCAAACTTCTTGTTCAGAAGATACTTTGTTAATACATCAACTACTCATTCATCTTTTGAAATATATTGTAGCTTCATGACCCCATCTTGTACTAATCTCCTAATTTAGTGGTACTGGTAGTTTATATGCTTCGTCCTTGCATGGTGGACATTGTCTTTATACATCTTGATGTTGCTTTTATTATCACAATTTATCACTGTAGGATCTAGAGGCTTTCCAAACAAATATGACAATTTTTTTCTCAACCAAATAGCTTCCTTTCCTACTTCACATTTAACAACAAATTCTTCTTTAGCAGTACTTAATACAACAAGATATTTTTTTCTACTCATCCATGAAATCATCGCAAATCCCAAACTAAAACATCCACTGGTAGTGTGTCTTCCATCAGTCTCACTGCCACCCAAATCGGAATCTATAAAACATGTTAACTTAACTTCCTTTCCATCATATTTTAGGCAGTGATGTAAAATTCCATGTAGATATATCAAAATATGCTTTCCACCTATCCAATGGTCATGACGAGGCTCCAACTAAAATTGACTAAGAAAATTTATGAAAAAACATATGCTAGGTATTTTATTTACCACGTACATTAGAGAGCCCACCAGCTCACGATAATTAGTAGGATCAACGAGACTACACACAAATCCTCTCATATTCTTAAGATTAGTGATCATGGGAGTAGTCATAGGTTTGGAATCCATTGTACTGGATCTCTACAATATATCAATTATGTATTTACATTGTCCCAGATATATCTCTCATGGTTTCTGCCAATCTTCCAAAACCAAGTAATAGTTCATAAGTCCCAGATTTTTCATTTTGAATTCGAATGCCATCGTTTTATTTCATTCTTGTATTCTACAATTCACACCTTTAATAAAAAAATAATCGACATATAGTAGTATAATGACTGGTTCATTCTTCACAACCTTAATGTAGAGATTTATGTCTGTAGAACTTTTGATGAACCCAATTCTTAAGAGATATGCATTCATTCTTGCATACCATGCCCTAGGAACTTGCTTCAAGCTATCTAGGGCTTTATTTAATCTGCAAACATGTGTATCCCTACTACTTATTTTGAAACATTTTAGTTGTTCAATGTACACTTATTCATCAATGGTTGCATCTAGAAATGTTGTTTTGAAATATATTTGGTGGATATTATGTCACATAGTAGTAGCTAGTGAAACCAAAGGTATTATAGTAGTATACATAGTAGTAGGAGCAAATGTTTCTTCATAGTCTGTGTCATACTTTTGTGGGAAAACCTTGCAAAAAATATCTCTTTGTATTTGTCTATGCTTCCTTCAATCACATGTTTAATTTTTTAAATCCATTTAGAGGTGACAACAGATTTTTCACTTGGTTTGGGAATGATTTACCAAACCCCATTCTTCATGATGGATTGATATTCCTCTTGCACCGCCGTCTCCCATTCTTATTGATGAGAAACTTCTTCAAATGTAGTCGGTTCAACTACTATTAGTTTTGTCATATATGCTTTTGAATATCTCTTTGGTACATTTATTTCTCTAAAGGTTCCTTTAGTAGCTCCATGTCCTTCAACATATTCAAGTGTAGATTTTAACCAATTTTCCCTCTTCCTAGTTCCGGGGAATATCACAAGTTGAATAGGATCACTTGCTCCTTCTAATTCTTCTTCTTATTTTTTAGTTGTCTTATCATGATTCTATTCTTCTTCAAATAGTGGTATATCTTCGTCATCAAAATCTATTGGAATATATTTGGATATTTTGTAAGCATGATTCTCATCGAATATAACATCCTTACTTCAATTTTTCTTCCTTCCTTGATGTAGATTCTATATGATTTTGAAGAAAAATTGTAGCCAACGAAGACCCCTTTAATGCTTGTAGAATATAATTTATCTTGCTTGTACTTTTGAACATGGATGTATGTGGGACACCTGAAGATTCAAATATGGTCCGCACATGGATTTTTCCCCACAAATACTACTTCAGATGTTATATTCTCAAGGATTCTATGAGTACTTCTATTTTTTATATGTATTGTTGTCATTGTTTCTTCTCCCCATATAAACATTGGTATATCTTGATCAAATATCATAGTTCGTATAAATTCTTCAATTGTTCTATTTTTCCTTTCTGCAACTCCATTCTACTTCAGATTGTAGGGAACAATGAGCTCCCTCTTAATACCTGCTTCTTTATAGTATGTAACTAGTTCTTTTTAAGTGATTTCCACAACATTGTCGGATCTCAAAGTATTTATATTTCTTTCAGTTAAGGTCTCCACTTCAAATCTAAACTCCTTAAACTTTTCAAATACTTCATCCTTTATCTTAAGGAGGTAGAGCCATGTATTTCTTGAATGATCATCAATGAAGGTCACATAATAAACATGGCCTCTAAGAGATTTTTTAAACATTGGCCCACACACATTGGAGTGAATGAGGTCTAATATCTCTTTAGACCTTGTGTCACTACTTTTAAAAGGTTTCCTTGTATTCTTTCCCAAAGCACACCCCTTACATACTCCTTCACGATCTTATTTGATGTTAGGGATGCCATTTACAATTTGATTAAGCGAGGGAATTATATTGTAGTGTATATGCCCATGTCTTCTATTCCATAGTTCGATAAGATTGATCTCCATGTGAATTAGGGCTTGAGGAGATGGTGTTATAACTCTATATAGCCTTCCTTCACGAACTCCAATAACTTGTTCCTGAATATTTTCCCAAAACTAGAATTTTACCATATAAAAAGTAAATCCTATCGCCTCCTAAACAAGAAATTGAAAGTAAATTCTTTTTCAAACCTAGAACACAGAGTATATTGTTGAGGTGTAGTTTTGCTCCATTTTCAAACTTCAATGATGTAGATACAAGGCCCTTGACTGCATAACTATTGTGGTCTCCTAGATCCAATACATGAGATGAAGACTCCTTTGATAGAGTATGAAGTCATCCAATCTATCCCAACATGTGTCTTGATGCTCCACTATCAATGATCCATGCATTGTCATCATCAAAAGTACTTGTAAGTGCAACCAAGAATAATTCACTCTTGACTTTCGTAGATAGGTTGTAGATAATCCTTCCAATACAACTTCATGTAATTATTATGATATTTAATCCCATCTTAAGTAACTTTCCATAGAGGGAGTACCATTTTCTTCCAAGCCAACAAAGTGATCCCCAACCTTCTTCGACCTTAGCTCTAATACCATGTTAAGAAATCAATGCTAGTAGGATTTAGGGTTTGATTCCTCTTTCTTCATAATTACTTATGAATTCTATTGATTTCTTTTACTTCTTAATTAGATTATGTTTAATCAAGAAATTACCAAATTATATGTGTATGAATATCACAAGAGAAAGAGATACAAGATGTAGGTGCTCAACCAAGGAAAACCCCCTATAAGGGAAAAATCGAGTCACAAACTCTTTCGTCAATAGATTCAATTCAAGATGAGACACTTCATGTTATATTTTGTAGCATCAAATGTGTTCTAGCCATGAAATTTGGTGGAGAGGCTAGAATACATGATATCTTCAAAACCCATAAATAGTTTTTGGGAATTCCACCAAGAGATGGCTTAATTATATTATTAGCTGATTTTTAAATATTTCATAAATCTAAACTTATAAAATATGTCTAATTTATCAAGATTACTTAACTCAAGGTGAGAATGCCCTACAAAATCACACGGATCGATCCCAACCAGAATAAATAAGTAGGGATCAATGTGGTGATGGAGATATCACCATAGTAACATGGAGACTTTGATTTTATAGAGTAGCAGTAATCAGTTTTTGAAGAGATTGAGCTTCAGTGAGGTAGCAAAGATAGTGAGGGGTAGGGACAATGATTCGATGGAAGTTTTCCAGACTGGGAGAGGAAGCAACAAGAGGGCGAGTTATTCCCAGTGAGGTAGTACAGAGGCCTACATAGTTACTTTAGAGAGGCAATTCAATTTTGCTGGAGAGAAATTCATTCTCAGTTCCAAAGCTCGGGCAGAGGGTAAAGAGAGTCAGAGAGGCAATTGCATCAATAGAGACAAGCAAAGAGCCCTCATCAGAGGTAGGTTCGAGCCACACATGTGAGAGACGGCACAAAGGTAGTGCTAAAGGGCTTATGTTGGGGTTTGGAAGACTAATTTTCTGAAGGAAGTTGTGTTGATATTGCTTGTGGAATAAGGGTAATTACCTAAATATAATTTTGCCCAAATTTTCTTATTGTTTTGATTGACAGTTGGGCATCCATATATTTTACTCATATTTTCACTATTGCATAATAATAAAAACTATGACCGCTACACCGATTTTCCCCAGTTGGGTTTTTCCAGGAAAATTTGGATTTCCAATTGGGAATCCATAAATTATAATAAAAACTCTCACTGTTGCATTTATTTGTTGGAAATGTTGTCATTGATGGCAAAAGTGAAGGCAAATAAGTAGCACCTAAAATAGCAGCAGAGGCAAAGGAGAAGACAGAAAGAGGGGCCCAGGTTTTTTGGTGAATGGTGTAGTAACATTTACATTTACAGGAGAATAGAGGGCTCTCAGTTTGGAGCATGAGAAGAACAGAGTGAGAGGTTATTTGCAATGCAATAGCAGATATAAGGCTTGTAGAGACAGAGTGAGAATTTATTTACATTGTAGCAGCAGATATAAGGTTATTAGGGATAGAGTATAGTTGAGAGAGGGTTCGATTCCTCTTTTCAGACTTATTACCCTCTGAGTGGAACAAATCTGTGAAATACAGAGACAGGGCAGCATAATAGACAGAGAATACAAAAACCCAAAGGGTGTGTATGTGTATCGTGACTCCATTATAGATTTGAAAAATCTTCCAACAGAGAAGAGCTCACAGAGAAAAAATTGGACCATACAGTTGTCAGAGTGAGAAGCACAAACTGTTAGGGGAGTATTCAGGGCCACAACGTGAAGTTGAAAGGCTATTAACACCTTTACATAGTTCTATCACCTGTTATGCCTCATCCTGTGGCAACTTCCATATATAGACAGAGTGAGGGTTTCGTAGAATCCCAGATTCGAACCTTGAATGCGCATTGTAAATTCTGATAGAACTATTGATTTAACATGTGGAAGCACCGAGAGTGCAACGAAATGTTTATAATAAGACGTTGAAGGGTTAAGATGGAACCTTGAGGGTAAGAAATGGAACCTCGAGCAGAGTATATATATACAAGGAAGGCGCGAAGAATTAGAAGCGGAACCATGAACATAAAATAACTTGGAGTAAACAGTAAGGGTTGTTTTGGGAAAGAAAACCAGCAGTATCGTGCGATGTTTAAAGTGGTAAGTGGATTTCACATTTCGAACGCAATCTATGTCTTTAATCGACACGTGTCCTAAGGTGGTTTTTCAAAACAACGTTTATCGTGCAATTTTAATGTGTTAATGTTTGTACCAATAAAAAATGTGAAACTCATTAAGGACTGTCAGATTGAGGTTGGAGGAGTGATAAGCTCATGACCGTAGGATGCGAGGGGTAAGTTAACGAGTGGGACCGGTTCATTGCGTGAGTTAGAACGTTTAACACCTATGCATCTGATTTACGCGACATTATGCGACTGTGGTCAGATTTGGGATTAAAATGTGATAAAGAATGGACCGTCAGATTAGTTAATATGTGTTGAATGAGGCTGTGGGCCCAAAATTTATTGTTGCTGTATACATTAGTGCGATGGGTTAAGTTTTTAAATCAAAGTCAAATATTTACCAGAGGTAAGGACTTATAAAAACAAGAGCTGAATATTAAATTCAAGTGTTAATATATATTGGTTACCAAAATTTGGTTGTGGAGAAAATGTATGTTGGCACATTATATCTATATGCATAAAAGGTAAGCTGGGCCATTATTATAGTGAGTCATGGTATATACGGATATATCTATATATATATATATATATATATATATATATATATATATATATATATATATTATGTTTGAATAGAGAACCGAGCCTTGTATGAAATGAATTGTGCGCTGGGCATATAATAATGCTGGACTTTTATAACGTTCAATTATTGAGTTGAGCTCTTCGAGTGAGAAAATTTGGGTTATATTGAAATATTCGAATGCTAATTCGAATATCATGAGATGGGATTATTCATAAGGATTTTAAGCTATACATATATGTGTGTGTGTGTGTGTGTGTGTGTGTGTGTGTGTGTGTTGGTCGGGATTATTAAAAGCGAATGTTGGTTCACACTTTCATAAAGGGTGCTAACCGAAGTTTGTGATTGGGTTCATGATATAATAGGTGGAAGAAATTTTGTAATGAGATGGCCACATTAAGTGTTGGGAATATGGGTTTATAACCATGGTGATGGAAAGGCCTCCGCATGATGTTGATTTTGCTCAAATTTAAAATTATGGTGAATAGACTATGGGCCCGAAAGGGTGTTTTTCATGTTAAAAAGGTTTTTAATATAACGCCGAGAGTTGGTTGAGTTATATTAAAAGACAATTGTATATACAGCAATTACACAACTGCAATGAACTGGAGAAAATGCAGAAACGAAAAAGACAGAGGGTGCTACATAAAATAAAGGAAAAAATACAGTGAGTTGAGTTGTTGAATGGGTTGTTTTAAAATCCATATTATAATTGAATTGAAAGGTTTTAATTGATTTTATAGTGTTTGTGATGTATTGGAAAGTCTCCAGAGAAAAAAAAAATCCCACTGTAAAATTGAAATGAATACATATTTCTGAGTAACCTCTAATAGAAATGAGAATGAAAAATTTAAGCAGAGGAAATAAATAAGACAGATATGAAGACTGGAGGACAGTAGTAAAGAAGGTACAGAACAGAGCTTATATCCAAGGTAAATCAACAAGTTTTTATTTTATAAAAAATTGAGGTAGTTGGAGCTTCCTTGCAAGTTGTAGCTTGAATAATTGAGGTTGGAGCCTCCTGTAGGTTGGTGCCTACAGAAAATCAGTGGTGAGAGGGAGTTGGAGCTTGCCTTTGCATCACAACAATAATAAGATTTGGTTTTCTCCCTTTATGTGTTTCCACTTATATCTGTTGTCTATGTGTATGATGTTTATGTGTTGATATGGTTATTTAATCTGCTTAATACTTGCTTTTCTCATAATAAGTTTGATGTTAGATTATCTTAATACTTCTGCTCACATATTAAGATTGTTCACATATAAATTTGATCATGAATTTTAATTGTAAATAAGTTTAATTGAAAGTTTAAAAAGTTCATGAATGTGTTAAACTGATTCACCCCCCCCCCCCCTTGTCAGTTTAACTAAGGTTTCAACATTTGGTATTAGATCAGGTTCCTTTTGTATCAGTTTAACAACTAAAAGGAGATCCTAGGTCCCCGGGATGGCTAGTCAAGAAGGATCCTCAACTAACAAAGCTCCTTTTTTCACCGGTACAAATTATGCCTTCTGGAAAATAAAAATGAGAACATACATAATGTCTCTAGGAATAGAAGTTTGGGCTGCTGTGGAATTTGGATATGATCCAAAGGCAACTACCTTAGAGAAATAAGCCAAACAAGATTTTGTGGCTAATGCAAAGGCCATGAATGCAGTCTTAAATGGACTGTGTGAGGAAAAATTTATCAAAGTAACGCACATCAAGACTTCCAAAGAAATGTGGGAGACTCTAGAAAACATCCATGAGGGAGACAAAAAAGTGAAGATAGCCAAACTTCAAGTCTATAGAGCCCAGTTTGAAAATTTAAAGATGAATGATGATGAAGACATTGCCAGCTTCTTTTTAAGGGTTGTAGAAATTGTTAATAATATGAAAGCTCTAGGAGAAACAATACAAGAATGAGTAATTATTCAAAAGATCTTAAGATATTTAGCATCTAGTTTTAATCCCAAGGTCTCTGCCATAGAAGAAACAACTGATTGGGAAACTTTGACCATGAACCAGCTACTTGGAAAACTAACAGCCTATGAGATGAGACTTCCACAGAGAAAGTCAAATGTAAGGGAGGAAGCCTTTAAGATGGAGAAGAAGAAAGAAGGAAAAGAAGATATATGCTCTTGCTCTGATGAAGAAGAGGCCAAATTTATGAGAAAATTGGATAAAGGCTCAGATAAATATAAAGGTAAACTTCCATTTAAATGTTTTAATTGTGGAAGAGTTGGACACTATGCTTCTAAGTGTCCTTATAATAAAACAAAGAATCAAACTCAGGAATCAGAGAGACCCATATCAAATAATTAGAAGAAAGGGAAGAGATTTAATAGAAAATATTTCTATGCTCAGAAAGAGAGCAGTGCATCTGAAGACTCGGCTAAATTATCAAGTGAAGAAGGAACATCTGAATTTGTATTGATGGCTATAGAAAGGATGGAAGAATGCCTTCTATAAGATGAGGAAGAAGGTGAGGTGGATCTTGAGGGGGAGCTAAGAAGTGCCTTGGAGGAAATTGACAGACTCAAACTAAAGTGCAGAAAACAGAAAGACATTCTCCTCAAATATGTAAGAGAAGAACAACATTCATAAGTCCTCATTCAGTTGAAAGTAGAGCTTGAAGAAGCCAAGAAGGTAGAAGACATTTTACTTAAGCAAATTAAGGATAAAACTCAGGAACAAGAGAAAGTGGAAGAAGAAGTAGTATGCTTGAGGAAGAAATTATAGAATGCCCAAAGGAAAATAAATACTTCTCAAGTGACAAGCTTTGGTAAGTTGAATGAAATTCTAGATGCTCAAAGATCTCCTCTAATAAAAACTGGGATAGGCTATGAGGGAGAATCAAGCAAAGGCAAAGAAAAAGAAAACAAAGATATCATTTTTGTAAAAGCAGATGAGGATATCAAAGTAGTTTAGAAGATTCCTAAGGAAGAAGAAACCTACAATGAAGTAGATAGAAACCAGAAGGAGTCTCAAATGAAAAAGGGTGAAATAAATAAACTGTCAAACTAAAAAAGGCTCATATACTCCTGAATATGTCAAATTTGGAAGCCATCAAAGGAGATTATTTCCTCCTATGAAAAATGCCACCTGTTATGCCTGCCATAAACTGGGACATATTGCTGCATACTGTCATACAAGGAGAATTAATTCAAACAAGAAAAGGATGCAAATAGTGAAAATATTTCCTCAAGGAAACAAATGGAGAAGACAACCTTTTATCAAGTATGCAAATTGTTTTTATGGATACTATTTTTACTGTAAAGAATTTGGCCATAAAATCATAGAATGCAGAAAGTATGGACAAAGACTGATGTTCAAAACCTCAAGGAGGTTTATGAATCATGGAGAGTTAACTCATACGCATAATTTTGCTAAGGATATACTCAAATGTTGTGTATGCAATAAAAGTGGACATATGTCTTCCAAATGTCCTCTCAGAGAATGTGGTCCATCATCTCAGAAAAGGTACCAAACAAAAGGATGCTTACAGTGGAAAAAGAAGGTGAATAAATGTGACCTGGCTCTAATATCTCAAGATCTAAAAAGCCAATGGTATTTCGACAGTGGCTGCTCAAAGCATATGTCTGGAGATAGAAGCAATTTTATAACCTTTGATGAAAATAAATCTAGAAATGTTACTTTTGGCAATGAAAAAGCAGGAAAAATCAAAGGAAAAGGCTCAGTCAGTCTGGATAATGGTAGAGGAAAAGCCCAGGATGTACTATTTGTGTATAGGCTGAAAGCAAATCTACTGAGTGTCAGTAAAATGTGTGATAAAGGTTTTGAAGTTATTTTTAGAGCACAAGATTGTGAAGTAAGATCAAGCACCACTGGAAAGACCCTGATCAAAGGTGTTTGAATAGAAAGCAATGTCTACATGGTGAAAGAATAGAATGAAGCATGCCACCTTAGAAAACTTGAGGAGTCATGGTTATGGCATAGAAGATTGGGACACCTAAAATTTGACCATATCATAAGTCTAAGCAAGAAGAATGTAGTCAGAGATATGCTTGTCATAAAGAAGCCTTCAAATACCATATGTAAATCTCGTCAACTAGGTAAGCAGACCCACACATCCTTCAAAACCAAAGAGAAACTATCTACAAGCAAACCTCTTCAACTTGTTCACATGGATCTGTGTGGACCTTCAAGAACTAAAACACCAAGTGGAGAATTCTATTTCATGCTGATAATAGATGATTTTTCCAAAATGACATGGGTTGAATTTCTCAAATATAAATCGAAAGAACTTGAGAAATTCAAGATATTCAAGGCTTTGGCAGAAAATCAAATGGGATGCAAGCTAAAATGCATCAGATCAAACAGAGGAGGTTAATTCACAAACTATGTTTTTGCAGATCTATGCAATAAGCATGGGATAAAACAACAGTTCATAATTGCAGGTACACCTCAGCAAAATGGAGTGCCAAAGAGAGAAAACAAGTCTGTACAATAGATTTCTAGAGCCATGATGCAAGAAAGTAACATTCCTCAAACCTTTTGGGCAGAAGCAGTACACACAGTTGTGCATATACTAAACAAATCTCATTTAAGACCAAATAGTGACAAGACTCCTTATGAACTATGGCATGGTAAACCAGCATCAATCAAGCACTTTAGAGTCTTTGGAAGCAAGTGTTTCATAAAAAATAATTATGAAAATTTGCGAAAGTTTGATGCAAGAGCAGATGAAGGAATATTTTTAGGATATGCATCCAAGAGTAAAGGTTACAGGTGCTACAACAAAATACTTCAGAAAATTGTGGAAAACATTGATGTAAGATTTGATGAAGAACTATCAGACAAGACAAGAAGTACAGGTTGCAGCAATCCTCCAGAAGATCATGAAGAAGAGAACCAAGATGATGATGAAATAAGCAAGACAACAGAAGATACTTAACTAAACTCAAAAGGCCCCTCAAGATACACTTAAAAGAAACATCCAGAAGATCAAATCATTGGGGACAAGAGTGTAGGTGTCCAAAAAAGAAGACAACTAACTGAACAGATAGAAGAGGTATACCTAGCTATGTTATCACAAATAGAGCCAAAGAAGTTTGAAGAAGCCAGCAAAGAAAAATATTGGGTGAATGCTATGAATGAAGAATTGGACCAAATTGAAAAGAACAATACTTGGGAATTAGTCTTAAGACCCAGTGAGAAAAATGTCATTGGTTCAAAATGGGTATTCAAGAATAGGATGAATGAACAAGGATGGGTAATCAGAAATAAAGCTAGACTTGTATGCAAGGGATATTCATAGGTTGAAGGTCTTGATTATGATGAAACATTTACCCCTGTAGCCAAAATGAAAGCTATCAGAATGTTTTTTGCTTTTTCTTGCTACCATGACTTCAAGGTATATCAAATGGATGTGAAGTCTGCCTTCCTGAATGGAGATTTAGAGGAAGAAGTCTACATGGAACAACCAGAAGGATTCTCCTTATCAAATAATCCAGACTATGTGTGCGGATTAAAGAAAGCATTATATGGGCTGAAACAAGCTCCTCGAGCATGGTATTCAAGGCTGGAAAAATGCTTTCAAAAACAAGGGTTCAAGAAAGGAGGAGTAGACAGAAATTTTTACATAAAAGAAAATGAAAATAAACTCTTAATTGTAGTAGTGTATGTAGATGATATCATGTTTGGAAGCAACAAAGATGAGTTAGCAAAAGGGTTTGCTGATGAAATTAAATCAGATTTTGAGATGTCTATGATTGGAGAGCTCACCTTTTATTTAGTACTTCAAATTCAACAAAAGAACACAGGTAAATTCATCTCGCAAGAAAAATAATTAAGAGAGATGCTGAAAAGGTTAAAAATGGAAGACTGCAAACCTGTGTCAACTCACATGACCACCGGATGCAAACTCTGTGCAGATGATGGATCAACAGATGTAGATCAAAAAATTTATAGATCCATGGTTGGAAGTCTGCTATACCTAAAAGCTTTTAGACCATACATTATGCTGGCTGTAGGACTTGTGGCAAGATATCAAGTAGCACCAAAACAAAATCACTTACTAGCAATCAAGAGAATATTCAGATATCTACAAGGAACTGCACATCATGGGCTATGGTATCCAAAAGGCAAGAGCTTCATTTTGACAGGATATACAGATGCAAATTGGGCCAGCTGTGTGGATGACAGGAAAAGCACAAGTGGAGGTGCTTTCTATTTGGGAAAAAGTATGGTGGCATGGCTAAGAAAGAAAAAAACATATATCTATCTATCTACAGTAGAAGTAGAATACATAGCAGCAGCAGCATGTTGCACACAAGTCATGTGGATGAAACAAACCCTCCAAGACATGAAGGTAAGCATTGATGAACCTATCTCTATCAAATGTGATAATACAAGTGCAATAAGTATATCAAAAAATCCTGTACTTCATTTAAAAACTAAACACATCCAAATCAAGTACCATTTTCTCAGAGAATAAGTAGCACAGAAGGTAGTGAAATTGGAATATGTGCCAACAAAAGAACAAACAACAGATATATTCAAAAAACCTCTTGCTATAGAACCATTCGAATATCTGAGAGATAAACTAGGGGTAGTGTCTCCAAATGCTACTCTCTGACATGAAGAGAAAGCATCATTTCACGGGTAGAACAAAAAAGAAAACATCATTCCAGGGGGAGACCAGTTAACAAGGAATGCCACAAACAGGATGGAATAGGTCCTCAAGATCAGAATATAAACCCTTTTCCATTGATGTCAAAGGGTGAGGAAAATCGAGTAACAAAGGGTTGAGATGTTAAAAGGCCTAGCAAAGGAAGTGTATTGCCATCAATGCCAAAGGAGGAGACTATTGGAAATGTTGTCATTGATGGAAAAAGTGATGGCAAAGAAGTAGCACCTAAAACAATAGCAGAGGAAAAGGAGAAGACAAGGCAAAGGAGAAGACAGAAAGAGGGGCCCAGGTTTTTTGGTGAATGGTGTGGTAAAATTTACATTTATAGGAGAATAGAGGGCTCTCAGTTTGGAGCATGAGAAGAATAGAGTGAGAGGTTATTTGCACTGCAGCAGCAAATATAAGGCTTGTAGAGATAGAGTGAGAGTTTATTTACATTGTAGAAGCATATATAAGGTTATTAGGGACAGAGTATAGTTGAGAGAGGGTTCGATTCCTGTTTCCAGAGTTATTACCCTCTGAGTGGAACAAATCTATGAAATACTGAGACAGGGCAGCAGAATAGACAGAGAATACAAAAACCCAGAGGGTGTGTATGTGTATCGTGACTCCATTATAGATTTGAAAAAACTTCCAACAGAGAAGAGCTCACAAAGAAAGAATTGGACCATACAGTTGTCAGAGTGAGAAGCACAAACTGTTTAGGGGAGTATTCAGTGCCACAACGTGAAGTTGAAAGGCTATTAACACCTTTACATAGTTCCATCGCCTGTTATGCCTCATCCTGTAGCAACTTCCATGTATAGACAGAGTGAGTGCTTCGGATAATCCCATATTCGAACCTTGAATGTGGATTGTAAATTTTGATAGAACTGTTTATTTAACATGTGGAAGCGCCGAGAGCACAACGAAATGTTTATAATAAGACGTTGAAGGGTTAAGACAGAACGCTGAGGGTAAGAAATGGAACCTCAAGCGGAGTATATATATACAATGAAGGCGTGAAGAATTAGAAGCAGAACCACGAACATAATGGAACCTGGAGTAAATAGTAAGGGTAGTTTTGGGAAAGAAAACCAGCAGTATCACGTGGTGTTTTAAGTGGTAAGTGGATTTCACATTTCGAACGCGATCTTTGTCTTTAATCGACACCTGTCCTAAGGTGGTTTTTCAAAACAACGTTTATCGCACAATTTTAATGTGATAACGTTCGTACCAATAAAAAACGTGAAACTCATTAAGGATCGTCGGATTGAGGTTGGAGAAGCGATAAGCTCATGACTGTTGGATGCGAGGGGTAAGTTAATGAGTGGGATCGGTTCATTGTGTGAGTTAGAATGTTTAACACCTGTGCATCTGATTTGCGCAACATTGCGCGACTGTCATCGGATTTGGGATTACAATGCGATAAAGAATGGACCGTCGGATTAGTTAATATGTCTTGAATGAGGCTGTGGGCCCAAAATTCATTGTTGTTGTTTACATTAGTGCGATGGATTAAGTTTTTAAATCAAATTCAAATATTTATCAGAGGTAAGGACTTATAAAAACAAGAGCCGAATATTAAATTCAAGCGTTAATATATATTGGTTACCAAACTTTGGTTGAGGCAAAAATGTATGCTAGCACATTATATCTATATGCGTAAAAGGTAAGTTGGGCCATTATTATAGTGAGTCATGATATATATGGATATATATATATATATATATATATAGTATGTTTGAATAGAGAACCGAGCCTTGTATGAAATGAATTGTGTGCTAGGCATATAATAATGCTGGACTTTTATAACGTTCAATTATTGAGTTGAGCTCTTCAGGTGAGAAAATTTGGGTTATATTGAAATATTCGAATGCTAATTCGAATATCGTGAGATGGGATTATTCATAAGGATGTTAAGCTATATATATGTGTGTGTGTGTGTGTTGGTCAGGATTATTAAAAGCAAATGTTGGTTTGCGCTTTCATAAAGTGCGCTAACTGAAGTTTTTGATTGGGTTCATGATATAATAGGCGGAAGAAATTTTGTAATGAGATGGCCACATTAAGTGTTGGGATTTTTTAATATGGGTTTATAACCATGGTGATAGAAAGGCCTTTGCATGATGTTGACTTTGTTCAAATTTAAAATTACGGTGAATAGACTGTGGGCCCGAAAGGGTATTTTAAATGTTAAAAAGGTTTTTAATATAACACCGAGAGTTGGTTGAGTTATATTAAAATACAGTTGTATATACAACAATTACACAACTGCAATGAACTAGAGAAAATGCAGAAACAAAAAAGACAGAGGCTGCTACATAAAAGGATGGAAAAAAATACAGTGAGTTGAGTTGTTGAATGGGTTGTTTTGAAATCCATATTATAACTGAATGCAAAGGTTTTAAATGATTTTACATTGTTTTTGATGTATTGGAAATTCTCCGGAGAAAAACAAAATCCCACTGTAAAATTGAAATGAATACATATTTCTGAGTAAGTTGTAAAATAAATGAGAATTCAGAATTGAAGCAGAGGAAATAAATAAGACAGATATGAAGACTGGATGACAGTAGTAAAGAAGGTATATAACAAAGTTGATATCCAAGGTAAATCAGCAAGTGTTTCTCTTATAAAAAAGTGAGGGAGTTGGAGTTTCCTTGCAATTTTTATCTTGCAGAATTGAGGTTGGAGCCTCCTGTAGGTTGGTGACTACATAAAATTAGTGGTGAGAGGGAGTTGGAGCTTGCCGTTGCATCACAACAATAATAAGATGTGGTTTGCTCCCTTTATGGGTTTCCACTTATATATGTTGTCTTTGTGTATGATGTTTATGTGTTGATATGGTTATTCAATCTGCTTAATACTTGTTGCTCTCATAATAAGTCTGATGTTACATTATCTTAATACTTCTGCTCACATATTAAGATTGTTCACAAATAAAGTTGATCATGAAGTTTAATTGTAAATAAGTTTAATTGAAAATTTGAAAAGTTCATGAATGTGTTAAACTGATTCACCCCCCCCTCCCCCCCCCTCTCAGTTTAACTAAGGTTTCAACATTTGGTATCAGAGCAGGTTCCTTTTGTATCAGTTTAACAACTAAAACGAGATCCTAGGTCCCCAGGATGGCTAGTCAAGAAGGATCCTCAACTAACAAAGCTTATTTTTTCACCGGTGCAAATTATGCCTTCTGGAAAATCAGAATGAGAACATACATAATGTATCTAGGAATAGAAGTTTGGGCTGCTGTGGAATTTGGATATGATCCAAAGGAAACTACCTCAAAGAAAGAAGCCAAACAAGATTTTGTGGCTAATGCAAAGGCCATGAATGCAATCTTAAATGGACTGTGTGAGGCAGAAATTATCAAAGTAATGCACAACAAGACTGCCAAAGAGATCATGATAGGTTGGATAGATCTTCCAATTATTTCATCTGGAAGGCTAGGATGTCCTTAATTCCAAATAAATATGGCCTGAAATCCTACACTGATAATGTAGTAGAGGTTCCTTAGGATGTGGATCAGCTCAAGGAATATAGGAAGGAGATCGTGTAGGTGAAGTGGTTGATCTTGGATTGAGTTTCAGACAATATTGTCTCACATATAGTGGCCAAGGGAATGACCAAATATATGTGGGATGATATCTCCACACTATACTAGGGTACTTCTATTCAACGAAGGATGTTCCTATAGGAGAAGTTGAGATGCATTTGTATGAAGAATGGGGAAGGCATAGATCCCTTCCTAACCACAATTCAGGAGGTTTGATACCAAATTTCATTTTTTGGGGTAGTGCATCAACCCTTAGCGATAGTGCTATAGACACTGAATAACATCTTAGAGGATTGGCAAGTCTTCATCCAAAATATATTGGGCAGAGACATGCTACCAGGAAGGGAAAAAATGTGGTTTGATTTCCAGTAGGAAGAGTTGAGGTGAGCTTCGTTAAAGAGCTCCATCAGTGGCAATAGTAGTAGAGGATCGAAGGTGGTGAAGGAGGAGGAGAATTTGACCCTCACATCAAAGGTTCCTAGTTAGGGATAGGGGAAGCATAAGAATAAGAATAAAATAACCTATCTAAGGTCAAGTGCTTTAGGTGTGGTGAGTTTTTCCACTACAGTACCCAGTGTCCTCTCAAAAACAAGGACAAGCAAGAGAAGGAGGACCAGGCTTCAACACATGCTGAGATAGATAGGTTATCCTCCATGGTGGAGGAAGACTTCGTGATGATGGAAGCCCTACCTCCAAGAGTGAGGTGGGGTGTCTTGGAGTTGTAGCCCAAAGAACTACATATTTTGGTAGGGTGCACTCAAGATTCCACCTCATGGATAAATTCCTAGCTATGGGGGTCCACAGTATTCAGTAGTATGATAGATCAGTGGAAGTTGATGATGTTAGCACCAAAGTGACAATTATAGAGACTAGTATTAGTTAGATGTTGGGAAGCACAGTGCAGAGTTAGCAATAGTGTTGAGTCAACAACAACACAAAGGCTTCAGTGGACATATTAGTAGCTAGTAACAGTCATATAATAGAGTGACATATGCATCTTACTTAACACAATTGATTCAATATTTTGGATATTTTTCAGTTGTAGATGTTGTAGTTGTAGCAACAACAAATTTGTAGTGTTGGCAATAGTAAAATAGGGCCGTCAACAACACAAAAGCAGCATGAGAGTTGCGAAGTGGTTGGTGGGTAGTGACAAGCAGTCATAATGGCCAGACATTAGAAACGTGAAAGGTGATACAGAGACAAAGTGTTGTGACAAGGTGTGCAACACTAGAATACATTCCTTGCTAAGAGGGAGTGTTAGTTTTTGTAGCATCAGATGTGATCTAGCCACAAAATTCGATGGAGAGGTTAGAATATAGGAGATCTCCAAAACCCAAAAATCATTTTTGGAAATTTCACATAGAGATGGCTTGATTAGATTATAAACTTAGGGAATATGGGTAATTAATAAGAATTAATTAAGTCAAGAAATAATACTCTAGAAACTCAAACAGATCAATCCAAAAATTATTTGAGCCATTGATTAAGATTTAATATTGGTCATTAAGGTCCCAACAGGAATACATAAGATAGGATCGATGTGCTAATGAATATAGGATTAGAGTCACTTAGATAATTCAATTTTCTAGAGTAGCAACAGTCAATGGCCAGAGATTTCGAGCTTCAGTGAGGCAACAAAGATAGTGATGGGAAGGGACAATGATCCGGAGGAATTTTTCAACGTTCAGAGAGGAAACAACAATATGGTTGAGTTATTCCTAGTGATGGAGTGCAAAGGACTACGTCATTGCTTCAGAGAGGCAGTTCGATTTCGTTGGAGAGAAATTTGTTCTAAGTTCCAAAGGCCAAGAAGAGGGTCCAAAGTTTTGAAGGGTGATTTAATTAGTAGAGACAGGTATAAAAATCTAATTAGAGGCAGATTCGAGACACACATGTGAGATACAACATAGAGGCAACTCAAAAGGGCTCATGCTTGGGTTTGGATAACTTGTTTTCTGAAGGAATTTGTGCTGATATTTTTAGCTTTTGTAGCATAGGATGTGTTCTAGCCATGAAACTTTGTGTAGAGGGTAGAATACATGAGATCTCCAAAACCCATAATTGTTTCTGGAAATTCTGCCTAGAAGTGACTTAATTAGATTATTAACCAAATTTTTTAATGTTTCGTAAGTATATACTTAGGAAAATAGGTTAATTAATTATTATTAATTAATTCAAGGTGAGAATAATCTAGAAACTCACACGGATCAATTCCAAGATGATCATAACCATCGATTAAGTTTTAATATCGGTCGTTGGAGCTCCAACAATGGATGATAAGAGGAAGTCAATGGGAACTTGGAGAATGCACTTGAGACACTTCAATAGTTTGATTTCATTGGCAGATCGATTTCCAGAGTAGCAGGAATTAGATTTTAGATAGAGAGTCAAAGAGATTGAAGCGATGTGAGGAGTAGGGACAATGAACCAGAGGAAATATTTCCATATTCGAAGAGGTAGCATCAAGAGGTCAGAGTTATCCTAGAGAGGAAATGCAGAAATTATGCGTAGTAGCTTCAACATGCAAATCAATTTGGTTGTGAGAAAAATATTTCTCAGTTCTAGAGGATGGGAAAAGGGTCCATAAGGTTAGAGAGACAATTTCCTCAACATATGGAGGCAGAATGACTTCATTAGAAGTAGTTTTGAGCCACACGTGTAGGAGACAATGTAGAGGAGCTCACGCTGAGGTTTCGATGGCTAGTTTTCTGAAGGAAAGTCATGCCAGAGATTACTTATGGGAGAAGAGTAAATCCCTTCAGTATTTTTCCCATGTTTTCTTATTTTTTGGATTTCCAGATGGGCATCCATAGATGTGATCAGATTTCACTATTGCATAATAGAATAAAACCCTCATTTGCTGCACTGGTTTTCCTGAGTTGGTTTTTTCTGGGGAACTTTGTCCAAAAATAATTGTGTTAATTTTATGTGTGCTAGCATTTATTCCAGCATTAATTCTTTTTCACTTTTAATTATGTATATTTTTTTGTGATTTATTTAGTATTTTCCATAGAAAACAACAAATAAGTTGTTAAATTAAATTAACAATTAGGAGAATAATTTTCAGTTGCTACAATAGGATCCGGTTTTGGAATTTTTACATGGTATCAAAGAGTTGTTGATCATCCGGAGAGCTCAAAGGTGAAGAAGAAGGAATTTCGCTACTCAGCAAGGGCAGGAAGCCAAAATTCCTAGCGGCAACGTAATCACTTTTCCAAGAGGTCGGTGAATCAAGTGGGAAGAGTAACCCTGATAAATTTATGAGATCAGTATCATCTAGATATGATTTGATATTATGTGTTTATACTATGCCTATGTCTTGGACAAGTAATATTGAGAGATACATTAGCTGAATGAGAGCAATGTGATATGTAGAATGCTGAAGCATGCATAAATAGTGGAGAGACACTAGAAGCAAGGTTTCTTTGTGGGTTAATGTATGGTCTATGGATTTGTAGTACTACTATTGTGTATATGTTACACATGTTGTGTATTAAGTGATTGTACATATGGAGATGTGTACATGTAACATATGTAGTATTGTGTACATATGATTTTGTATACTTGTTATATATATCGTGTTGTGTGTATACTTCATATGCAGTGCTAGGTATAGATGGTGCTATGTACATGTTGGATATGCAGTGCTATGTATGCATCGTACCATGTGCATGTTGGATATGCGGTGTTGTACACATTTTCGATATGCGGTGCCATGTACATGTTGTATATGTAGTGCTACGTACATATGGTGTTATGTGCATGTTATACATATGGTGCTATGTACATATGGTGTTGAGTGCATAATTGTGCATGTGGTGTTGTGTGCATGTGGTGTTATGTACATGTTGTACATGTGGTTTTGTTTACAGGTGGTGTCCTGTGGTGTTGTGTACATGTTTTGCATGTGGTTTTGTGTATATGTGGTATTGTGCACACATTGTATGAGTGGTGTGGTGTAGATTTGGCATTGTGTACATGTTGTGTAGGTGGTGTCGTGTACATGTGATATTGTGCACGCGTTCTGTAGGTAGTGTTTTGTACAGGTGGTACTGTGTACATGTTGTGCATACAATATTGGTGTATATGTGGTATTGTGTGCATGTCATACATGTTGTGTTTCAGGCATACAATATTATGTATGTGCATGATGTAGTCATGGTATCGTGACATGTGTATTCACTGTGTTGTACTCTATATATGTATATGAATAGTCTTGTGTTTTACATTGAATATAGTTGTATGTGTTGTATTTTATTGTACACCGGGTGTATGTGTATGTGCTGTATTCCGGTGTAGGCATATGTATTGTGTTGTATTGTACACCAAGTGTAGGTGTATGTGTCGAATGCGGTGTGGGTGCATGTATTGTATGGTGTTGTGTTTCATATCTGGATGTACATGTTGTGATGTACACTGTGTGTATGTGTATGTGATTGAAGAGAACCAAAGGCACTGGGTGCTTCCTAGGTGTGGAAACCAATCTAGTGTATGTACAGAAAGAAAAAAGGCAGAAGTAAGGATTCATGAGGATAAGTATCAATATTTTATTTCAATTCTATTAGGCATATGATCTGTGATTCTGACTTGTGATGGTTACTTGTGATTTATGATTATGTTTTTTGGTGATTTCATGTGATTCATAATTTTAATTTATGATGGTTTTTTTTTATATAACCATATGTGATGTGTTTATACATGATGATTTGATCAAAACACTAGTTTTACTTGTGTGATAGGTGTTAGAGCTCCTTAGTTTCCCAAGGCTGAGAAATGAAACCAAAGAGGTAACCACAGACCAACTTTTGACTTGGTATCTAGCCTTACCAAATCAGAGAGGGCTTTCTCAAAATCAACCTCACAGCCAATGGAAATCACTGGAGATTATTAGGGTTTTAGGCTAGTTATCAACTTAATAAGGTTTGATTAGGGTTTGCAGGATAAAGAAGCACTGGGTGTAGGAACTAGGCCAGGTATTCCAAAATATCAATTGCAGACATAGAATGAGGCAAGGTAGGTGTAATCAGTGACACAAATGAGTTTTTCATTGTATTATGGTGATGAGGAAATCAGATAAAGAAATTAAGTGACCATACATGCATGAATTCATTTGTTAGAGGATAAAAAAAACTTATATGATAGTCTCAAACAAAGCAGAGCATTATAGATAATGAAATTTGTTTAAAACTTATGAGATTAACACAAGTAGAAATGTAAATGGCTATTAGAAACATTTAATAAACAAATGCATTAGAAATACTGGAGAAAACAATGCCACTAAACAAAACACATGAATCCCATAAAAATAGCTGCAACTGCCTACATATTATTTATGAAAAGAGTCAAGTACACCAGTTCCAAAAAAGTGTGGAATTCAAGTATCCAAAATTTTCTTAGACTTCTTTCTAAGTACATATAGAAGAAAAACAAGTTTCCACCTCTAAGGGGTTGAATCCTTATCCATAACAACTAATTCATGAACCTAATTACTCATTTCCAAATCCTAGGGAAGTTAGAAACAACTTTCCCCTTTTTTAGCTAACTAATTGAGATTATCTCTTAAAGAATTGATCACAATATTATTTACAATGATAATCATTAATAAGAATATTAATCATTAGTTAAATCATGAGTCAACTATTACATCGACCATGTTTTACCTTTCACCTCCATGTACAGTAAAAAATATCTAAACAAAAAAACGCAACAAATGTCCTTAGCAGAAACACATCAAATTTGGCTTGATTTTTTGATGACTTGGAAGAGGTTCTTAATGTTTTTGAAGAAATCCTAAGATTTTTACTATACCCTGGGACCATTTAATCATCCAAAAACATCATTTTGACCCCCTCAAAATTGATTTTAAAACCAAGTATCCAGAAAATGCAACGAATTTCTGAAAAGGTGGCAGAAAGGTGTAAAAAAGGCACTATTTGATCAAACCATGTTTGAAATTTTAGATTTGAACCCTTTGAGGAAAACCACAGCAACCAATTGTTTTGTTTCTGTAGGATGATTTTTCCAGTGTGCACAAAAACTTCAAAATTTCAAAAATGTGTCTCCTTTTTCTTTCATTTTTGTTTTTCCTTCATACCAGCAGTTGTGCTTCAGCCAATAGGTCTAGGTTTTTCTTCATTTTGAGTCTCCTTAGGTTCTTTTGAGTTTATTATTCTTGTTTTTCACCCTAACTTTTCAAATCATGTTCCTAGCATAATAGTGCCTTGCCATATTTCTTTGCATGATGGTATCCCTGTTTTCTTTTTCCAATAGCTTCTCCAAGAGTTCATTCACTCTCCCAAACCAATACTCCTTGTATTTATAATATTCAATAGCTATAGTGTCATCTGTGGTAGATGGATCTTCTAGATTTTGTTCCTTTCGAGCCATTGATTTTTTCTTTGGTATCCTAGGTTGTGTTGATGGAGGGTCTTCTTGTGACTTTCTTTGTTGCCTTAGAGTTTTTCTCAACTATCTATTATTCTATTGTAATAAATCCGCCATGAATTGGCTTTGGATAGGTCATCCTTCAACTCCAATCTGTGCCTCCTTGTCCTTGATGATATCATCTTTTGCCTTGTTTGTATGATGTTCTCCTAGGTCATCCATCTCAAATTCTGGAGGTATCTCTTCTTCATTTTTCAATGGTGAATCATATCTTCTCAGAGGTGGTTCCTCTCTCATGGTTTCATTCTACACTATTTCTTCAGTAACAACCTCATTAGATAGTATTTCTTCCTGAGATCTAGTTTTTGGCTTAGACCTAGGCATCTCATCTTTTGCTTCTTACCTTTCTTGTTTTTCCTTGAAATATTTGTTCTAGGGTGAGTTTTTTTCATTGATGGCATGCCTGATGTTTCAATTCCCTATGTTTTTGATGATGATGAAGGATATCTTTGACTCTTTGACTAGTTGGAGACAGGTAAGGGAGTAGTTGCCTCCAAGAAATCTTCCCATGGCATGTTGTTCTGTGTCAGCTAGTGGAGGAATGTTACCTTGACTAGAGCATGATGAAAGAGGTTTTCTTGATGATCTCTTCTTTTAGACTACACCTTCTCTATCATCTTCACCAAAATTCCAAACATATAATTAGTTAGGTTTAGGGGCTTCTTAGAAGTGAAATGCATAAGTAATCTAATATGATACTGATATAGCCTACTAAACCTACCCTCAGAAGTGAAATAATTCATAATAATATTCATCAAATGGTTGTACTTGTCCAACAATTACCCACTATAAAAATTTGAGGAGACTCCTTGTAACGGTGGTTTCAAAAACATTTTGTATGTTCCAGGGCTAAATCCATTCCCTTGAACCAAATTTCACCTTGATGAGGGATAGTAGTTGCTGAAGCTATGAACTCTTCTAACACCTAAAAGTTCACCCCTACTATGATGGCATGATCCTTCTTGAGGTTAATGGAAAATAGGCTTTTTAAATCATGATTATAACCTACCTCTTGCACCTTTAAACAAAACCCTAGGAAGCCTGCCCGCTTAAATGATTTTCTAATGAATTATGATGCATTTATCTCTTGCATATGAGTTTGCTCATATCTAGAGATTTATTCTCCCTTATACCTCCTCCGTTCACTAGTCTTCACCATGTTTATAGCTTCAATTTTGATATAAAACCCTAATTTCAAACAAGGAAGGGTAAGGGATTTGAGCTGCAAAATAGAGCTAAAAATGCAACAAATTGAGGGAAGGGAATGGAGGGTATAGGTAAAAATGCAACAAATTGAGGGTAGGTAAAAATTTTAAAAAATTATGGGAGGTAGAGATAGGTGTTAGGAATACATTGAAAGTGGAATTTCCCAAAATGAGTGAGAAATAAGGGGGGGGGGGGAGGGAAAACACAGACTTGTGCCAGAAGCGCAACAAAAAGCTAGGTTTGATAAGGGAAATGGTGAAATGAAGGAATTTTAGTGAGGGGCAGGGTGGGGAATGTTTAATGAGGATAATGATGGATATATGAACCCAAAAAAAAGGAGGTTTCCTCTCAAAATAAGCCAAATACAATTGGAAGAGAAAATGCAGGAAGAAAAGAAAATGCAGCAAAACCCTAGGGATACATTTTGATCAATTTTTTGAAGAAAAAGAATGCATAGATGGTTTTCAATTTTGCACTTACTTGTTAAAAGAACCTTTCACTAGTACATATGGTCAATTTTCTGACACTTTAGTTCCGACAATTTTGACATACTGTGAAAAAGTTCCCCAATTTTTCTCATTTTTTAAATCCCGCCACGCGGTGTCGCTCTTGCGACACTATGAAAAAGTGTTGCTATTGCAACCCACCCAGCTAGGGTGTCACAATAGCAATAGTAATCATGAAGACAATGTCGTGATATCGACTTCCATGTTATGTGCATTGGTATACTGACATATATGAAAAGACCATTGTGGAATGATCACTTTCCCTTTGAAAAAGTCGAAGTTGACTTGGCCAATTAGCGTTGTAGTAGTGACGGTTTATTTTATATATATAGGGCACGTTGTAAATATGTTTTCCAACAACTTTGTTGTAATAATGAAAAATTTTACTGTAGTAGTGGTAGTTCAGAAAGGGTATACGGTATTTTGTCTCGTAAAAAAACATAATTTTTTTTCTTTATAGGATAATTTGCATCAATGGTAGAAAACATTAGAGGTGGAAAACAAATTCAAGAGGGTGAAAGGGGTGATGGTAAAGTTTATTTCCCTTGCAAAAAATTTTGTTTGAGATCTAATGTTAGAGTTTTAATAGCAACAACAAAAAATGTATGAAATATGGGCATATTGATGGTGGATCGAATGACTATCGTCCCATGGTAATTAATTAGCAATATATATATATATATATTCATTATCTATCTTCATTTTGATTATATAGTAAAATTTTAGATTATTTTAATATTTTTTATATACACAATAATGTTTAAAGATTATTTGTAAATTTTATAAAGGCACAGTTTCCCCCAACGTTTTCCAGAACCTTCCACAACTAAATAGTAGTAGATTAGATGATGTTGCACCAAAAGAGAATATTGCAGCAAATAGTAGTACTGGAAATGATGTTTTACAAGGTGAAGACCATGAAGTGAATGATGAATATGATGTTAATGATCCCATGGAGGTAGATGATGACAATAATGAAATAGTTCACAATGATGGGACAAATCAAATGCTTCAAGAATTGGATGGCGAGTCAGATGATGATAGTGGAGATAGTGATGGTGTTTATGATGTACCTCTGATTGAAACGTCACATGAATGAATTTTTGAACACTCAAATGAAACTCTTCTCTCTCCTACATTGTTGCTAGTGAACTTAAGGGTTATGAATAATTTTTCGAATATATGTATGACACAGATCCTAAGGTATGAAATATGTATATATGATCACATATATGTAAATTTTGATTATTTTCCCTTTCTTAGTTGTAATAAATGTGTAAAATAATAATTCAATGATTATATATGATTAATAATATTTACATTAACTAATTTTTGTTGATGTTGTAGATTCTTGGGTGAATTTTTGTTACCATCGCCAAATACTTTACCTTGCACATATCGAGATTTACGTGCTATTATGAAAGACTTTGGAATGGAATATAACATTATAGATGCATGTCCTAAAGATGATATTATATATTACGGAGAACATGCGTCAAAAACAAAAAGTCTGAAATGTGGTACTAGTAGATATCAAACCGATCAACTAAAAAAAAGGTGCCTCAAAAGGTTCTTCGTCATATTCCCATAATTCCACATTTGCAGTGAATGTTTAGGTGTAAGAGAATAGCACAGTTTATGGATTACCATTCAAAGAATAGAAGTGGAGATGGTGTTCTTCGAATGCCTGCAAATGGTTCTTCATTTAGGGAAATCGAGGAAACATATAATTTGGATTTTAAAAATGAACCTCCTAATGTTAGGCTTTCATTGGCAACTGATGGTGTTAATCCATTCAGAGATCTTAGGTCTACTTACTTAGTGTGGCCTATTTTCATTATCCGCAATAACATTCCTCCTTGGATGTAAATAAAGAAGGAGCACATAATGTTGACTATGTTTATTCCAGGTATTTGATACATTATTTTTTCGAATGTAACATTTTAATTTGTCTCATTTTTTTCATAATATATTTTATTTATTTACCGAAGTATATATACATATCATGGTAGTAATTATGTACCGTAATTTTGAACAATTAGGTAAGTACCAGGTCAAAGATATGAATTTATATATCGAGCCTCTTATCGATGAGCTAATAAAGTTATGGCATGGCATCACTATGTATGACATCACTAAACCAATCAAGTAGAAGAGATTTCAATGTCTTGGAATGCTTGTATGGACAATTCATGATGCCTCAGAACTAACACATTTTTGTGGTATGTAATATTTCGTTGCAATTTAATATAGTATACAATTATTTAAATTAGATATACCATATTATATGTTTTTAAAATTATCTCATTGTATAATTGTCATTGATCCATCTATTGCAGGTCTTCAAACAAAGGGTAGATTTGCATTTCTATTTTGTGCCCTAGGATGAAGTATCGCCATTTGCAAAATTTAGGAAAGATGGCATTTGATGAGTATATGCAATTCCTCTCTAAGAACGATCAGTATCATACTACTGAAAACCATATTTTCAATGATAAAGAAGAAATTGGATTAAAACCACGAAGAATGAATGACACCTCAACTGTGGAAGTCGGAATATAACTGAATTAATAATCGTCAAGGTATGCAATTTGTTTATATATATATATCTATATATATATATATATTCTGTAATGTTTTGAATTTTTGTTTTAATTATCGAATTTATTTTATTGAATTTGATAATTATTGTTCTAATTTATTTTATTCTTTAATATCAAGGCTACCGTCGTGAAGGTCCTAATATTGTACTTCCACCTAGAATGAAATATTATCCTTCTCAATTCACAATGTTTCCCTACTATGAGGACATAAAAATAACTCATTTGTTTGATACAATTCATATCAGGAAGAATGTGACAAAAAAGTTATGGAGAATCATAGATGGTGCACATGATAGAGATAAAATTTTCAAAATTTGTGTTGACATTGAGAAATCGAATCTTGCAATGAAAATTGTGATCGAATGATAAAATAACAATGGAGGTCGAAATTATAATAATAGTCCATGGTTATTAGCAGAAAAAAAAGAAATTATGTAAAAGAGGTCGTTAGAAGAATTAAACTTCAATAGGTTTTGCTTCAAAAAAAAATAATATCTTAACGAAGAAAGGTGACTTCAGTGGGGTGAAAACACATGATTGGAATACCTTCGTTAAGGTAATTTTTTTGGTATACATTTTTGTATATTATTGCTTAAATACATCTTTAAAATTTTCTTTTTTCTGTTTAATTTGGAAACCAATAACGATTCATTTTTTATTGTTATAGTATGTTCTACATGTATCTATCCCAAACAAATTCGACAACAATGTCAAACAAGTTATAAATGATCTTGGTAAATACATGAGGTAAGTAGTTTTGATTTATACGCAAAATATTGCTACAATTTGTTGTTGTACTTAATGACATGATGTGTTAATTTATTTGTAATATAATATATATTATGTTTCATTGAAATAACCTTGCGTAATGATTTGTAGATGGTTGTCATTGAAAGAAATCCATCAAGATGAAATAAAGTATTTGAAGAGATAAATTCCTCGACTAATGTGTGAAATGAAAAAGTATCTACCTCCAACATTTTTCAATGCACAAGAACACTACTTGATACACCAAGTTGAGGAGATTGAAACGTGTGGACTAGTACACAGAAGGTCAATGTGGATGGTGGAGAGTCACTTGAAATCCTTGAAGGCTTTGGCTAGACAAAGAGCATGTTCTGAGGATTCTATGGTGGATGGATATGTTGTATATGAATCCATGGTGTATATTATTCAGTATCTTCCTATATTAGTTGCGCTAGCTATGGATGATGTGGATTGAATTTGGGATGTGAATTCCATCAAAACGTTTGAAGGGGAGCACCTATTGGGAATAGGTAGAATGAAGAAAGTCATAAGTAAAAGATTTATTATATATAATACATATAATGTTTCTTTTTTTTACATCATGTAAATGATCATATTCATTTAAATCTTATTCTTTCATCATTTATTAATTAATATAATTTACCATATTTCTAATTTATATTCAATATTGGTGAATTATTATTTTTTTATTTAGGTGCTCAAGATTATGAGGCACTACTTTTATACATTGAAAACAATCTCGAGTGGATGAGTGAATGGATTGAAAGATGTAAAGAATGTTACGATGGTAGGTTATCATGGCAACTACTTTCCAACTTGGTTCGAGAAGCTTATCGTAGTGGAGATGGAAATGTTACGGACAGGGAAATCGATTTAGCATATGGTTTGAAAGATAGAAAGGTAAGAAATTAATTCATCGATTTTATTCAGTACTTATTTTATATCATATTTATAATGTGAAAACAGATTTTATTTTTAATATAATTTTCAAGATGTGTAAATTATATGATTAATTATTAATTGAGAATGCATATTTTTCATGTTTGGCATATTGTAGTTGAAACACCATAAGGTTATGTGGTGCAATGGTCGTAAATTTTGCATCAAACAATTGGATGATAACAGAAAAATTTCTGATAGTGGGATAACTGCATTATTCCAGGTCATTAATGTTTCCTCCTGGACTGACATACATCCTCGAGAATGTGAAAATAGATATTATGGGTATTTAAATGATATAGTTGAGTGTGACTTTAATTCCTTCAAATTATTTTTGTTTGACGTCAAATGGTATAAGCTACGAATGAATGTACGTGATGATGACATAACTCTTATTCAACATGAAAATGGATTTCCAATGGTTAAAACATCACAGTTTGAAGCAGGAAAATATCATTGTGCTTTTTAAAGCCAATGTGAACAATTCTTTTACTCAAGGGTTCCAGGTGAGAACTAATGGTCATTTATTATTAGATATGATCAAAGAGGAAGGCTAGTAGAGGATACTGTAGAGGAAGAAGATGATATTGATCAAGAAGAAGATGATGCAGTGGAAGTTGAGCAGGAAGATGCATTGACAGACGAAGAACATAGAGAAGATGAACCAGGCATAGGAGACAATGCAACAGTTATTAATGATGATGTTGATGAGGATATTCTTGAAAATGACATAATTGATGATGATGATGCCATGGTTGATCGTTTCAAAATTTTTTCTGAATCAGATGTTGATATAGATGTTGATCAGTTGGATGAAGATCAAGAAGATATAGAAGAAGAATGAAACATATGTTGTGTTCGAGTATGAACTGGTATGTTATAACTTTATATTTTAATATGAATGAATTATTGTCCTAAAATCATTTACATATGTGGATTTATTACATGTTGTTTATTATGTCAAAGCAACAAATAATGGCCATACTAGTGTATAAGCTAAACTAAGATTATGTTTTTATACAAACACATGAAAATTTTGTTTACCTTAATTAATTTTTGGTTTTTTCATAATATATTTCATAGATTGGGTATTAAGGAAATGAGAGTGTTGTGAGGGGGATGGGAGGGGCCATATGTGCTTCCACCTTCACGTGGTTGGCCCTATTCAATAGAGAATAAATTATTCTTGAAACCAAGAGAAGCTCATTAATATTTATTTGCATCATCGTAAATGTCATCATTGTTCTCATATTATTGTAAAGCTGAAATTGTTGAAATTTCTAGAAAAAATTAGGTCACTTATGACATGATATTACTCTACACTATTATCTTTACAAGCCAAGAGTGACCTGTGAATAGGGCCAACGTTGAATTCTTTTCAAATTGTTGCTGTATGCACTAAAATTTGACATGGGCAGACCCCTCACATGCCTTGACGATATAGGAGCTAGGTTTCTAGAATCAAATATGGCTCACAAACCCAATATTATAAAGAGACCTTTAGTTAATCCTTTTGTTGCATCATTATTTTATCCTAATTAGCTGAGTAGTGAGACATTAAAAATTCCTAATTAATCGTGAAATTAAACAAAGATGGATATGATAGGGAAACCTCTAAACCCCTATCCCATATGACCCCCTAAACCCTAAACCTCTAACCCCTTAATTCCTAACCCCTTAAACCCTAATTCCAAACCCCTAACCCAATTAAACCCCTAAACCCTAACCCCATTAACCCCTAACCCCTAACCCCTAAAATCCTTAACTGCTAAATCCCCTAAACCTCTAAACCCTCTAACCCATTTAACCCCCTAAACCCTAAACCTATAAACCCTTAACCCCTAACCCCTTAAACCCTCATTCCCAGCCCATAACTAATTTAACCCCCTAAACCCCTAAAACCCTAACCCATTTAACCCCCTAAAACCCTAACACCATTAACCCATAACCCCTGAAATCCTTAACTGCTAAATCCCTTAATCTCCTAAACCTCAAAACTGGCTCTAACCCTTTTAACCCCCTAAACCCTAAACCTCTAACCCCTTAACCCTAATTCCAAACCCCTAACCCATTTAACCCCCTAAACCCTAAACCTTTAAACCCTTAACCCCTAAACCCTTAAACACTAATTCCCAACCCCTAACCCATTTAAACCCCTAAACCTCTAAACCCTAACCCATTTAACCCTTAAACCCTAAACCTCTAAACCCTTAACCCCTAACCCCTAAACCCTTAACCCCTAACCCACTTAACCCCCTAAACCCCTAACCCATTTAACCCCCTAAAACTTAAACCTCTAAACCCTTAACCCTTAACCCCTTAAACCCTAATTCCCGACCTATAACCAATTTAACCCTAAAAACCCCATAAATCATAGCCCATTTAACCCCTTAACCCCCAACCCCATTAACCCATAACCCCTAAAATCCTTAACTGCTAAATCCCCTAACCCCCTAGACCTCTAAACCCCTAACCCATTTAACCCCCTAAACCCTAAACCTCTAACCCCTTAACCCATAACCTCTTAAACCTTAATTCCCAACCCCTAACCCATTTAACCCCCTAAACTAAACCTCTAAACCCCTAACCCATTTAACCCCTAAACCCTAAACCTCTAAACCCTTAACCCCTAACCCATTTAACCCCCTAAACCCCTCAACCCCTAACCCATTTAACCCCCTAAACCCCTCAACCCCTAACCCATTTAGCCCCCTAAACCCTAAACCTATAAACCCTTAACCCTTAACCCTTTAAACCCTAATTCTCAACCTCTAACCCATTTAACCCCCTAAAACCCTAACCCATTTAACCCTCTAAACCCTAACCCCTAAAATCATTAACTGCTAAATCCCCTAATCCCCTAAACCTCTAAATGCTTAACCCATTTAACCCCCTAAACCATAAACCCCTAACCACTTAAACCCTAATTCCCAACCCCTAACCTATTTAAACCCCTATACCCCTAAACCCCTAACCCATTTAAACCCGTAAACCCTAAACCTATAAGCCCCTAACCCATTTAACCCTTAAACCCTAGACCTCTAAACCCTTAACCCTTAACCCCTAACCCATTTAACCCCCTAAACCCCTAAAACCCTAACCTATTTAACCCCTAAACCCTAACCCCATTAACCCCTAACCCCTAACCCCTAAAATCCTTAACTGCTCAATCCCCTAACCCCATAAACCTCTAAACCCCTAAACCATTTAACCCCCTAAAACATAAAACTCTAACCTCTTAACCCCTAACCCATAAAATCCTTAACTGCTAAATCCTGTAACGCCCTAAACCTCTAAATCCCCAACCCATTTAACCCCAAAACCCTAAACCTCTAACCCTTAACCCCCAACCCCTTAAGCCCTAATTCCCAACGCCTAACCCATTTAACCCCCTATAGCCCTAAAACCATAACACATTTAACACCCTAAACCCTAAACCTCTTAACCCTTAACCCCAAACCCATTAAACCCTAATTCCCAACCCATAACCAATTTAACCCCCTAAACCCCCAAAAACCCTAACCCATTTAACTCCCTAAACCCTCAACCTATAAACCCTTAAACCCCTAAAAGACTAACACCTAAACCTCTAACCCCTTAACCCCTAAATAGTTAATGCTTAACCGGCCATAACCCATTAACCCCTCACCCCTAACCCCTAAAATCCTTAACTGCTAATTTCCCTAACCCCTAACCCCCAAATCCTTAATCCCTTAACCAATAACCCATTATTCACCTAACCCCTAACTGGGCATAAATCACCTAACACTAAGCCCCAAATCCTTAATCCCTTAACCACTAACTCATTATTCACCTAACCCCATAATGAACCTAAATCCCCTAACTGCTAGCCCCCCAATCCCCAATCCCTTAACCATTAACTCATTACTCCCCAAACCCCAATCCCTAATCCCTTAACCACTAACTGATTATTCCCCTAACCCCTAAATTCACCTAAATCCCCTAACTCCTAAACCCCCAATCCCTAACCCCTTAACCGCTAACTCATTATTCCCCTAACCCCTAAACCCCAAACCTCTAACCCCTAAGCCCCTATTCCCCTAACCTCGAAGCCCCTAATCCCTAATCCCTTAACAACTAACTCATTACTCCCCTAACCCTTATAACAATCCTTAAAACCCGTTGGGATTAGCCATTCCAAATGAGAGCAGGTCTAGTTGGGACCTACGATTGGGTTAATTGCCCCTTGTTTGAAAGGTGGAATTTTTTCCCTGTAAACAACCCTATAGTCGTTAATCCCTCTATTATATAACCTTTATTATTGTTAATTCATATGAACTTTAATCCTAAGCCCTAATTCCTCTAAAACTTATAAGACCATATCTTTATAACCCCTGCCACACTTAATACCTAAAGATTACAATCATTATCCTCTAAAATAATTTACCTCTCTAAAATATAATGCATATAATCATTGACACATGAATGTTATACTCCTTAACACATATAAACAATAACCATAATACTATAACCATTATATGTCTGAACATTTTACCATCATAAACCCTAAACTTTATAACCTTTAATCCCTATCTCTTTTTAAACCCTAAAACCCGTAATATAGCCTTATAACCCATATTTCAAATAATCCCTTATATTTACAAACTTAGTCCTTATAATCCTTGCATTAAAACCCTTAACCTTATAATCCATATTTCCAACAATGATTAGCCTTCACAACCGTTAGTCCTTATAATATTTGCATTATAAAACCAAAACCTCATGCTTGTAACTACAACTATCACTTAATTACTATAACCCTACAATACTAAAATTAAAAACTCTTTAAAGACTTCAACATCCAACATTATAACTCTTAGAAACTATATCCCATCATTAATATAAGTACCAATAATTAATATTTATATTTCCTATCTTCTATAACCTCAATTTCCAACCCTTATAAAATCTAAAACTAGTACTACTGCTAACCCCATAACCCATTAACTCCTCACCCCTAACCCCTAAAATCCTTTACTGCTAAATCCCCTAACCCCTAACCCACTACTCCTTAATCCCTCTACCATTAACTCATTATTCACCTAACCCCTAACTGCACCTAAATCCCCAAACCCTAAGCCCCAAATCACTAATCCCTTAACCACGAAATCATTATTCCCCTAACCCCTAAATGCGCCTAAATCCCCTAACACCTAGCCCCCTAATCACTAAACCCTTAACCACTAAATCATTATTCCCCTAACCCCAATCGCTAATCCATTAACCACTAAATCATTATTCCCCTAACCCCTAAATGTGCCTAAATCCCATAACTCATAAGCCCCCAATCCCTAACCCCTTAACCGCTAACTCAATATTCCCCTAACCCCTAAACCCCAAACCTCTAAACCCTAAGCCCCTATTCCCCTAACCCCTAAGCCCCTAATCCCTAATCCCTTAACCACTAACTCATTATTCTCCTAACCCTTATAATGGGCCTTAAAACCCACTAGGATTAGCCATTCCAAATGAGAGTAGGTCTAGTTGGGACCTACGAATGGGTTAATTCCCCCTTGTTGGAAACATGGAATTTTTTCCCTGTCAACAACCCTATAGTCCTTAATCCCTCTAACATATAACCTTTATTATTGTTAATTCATATGAACTTTAATCCTAAGCCTTAATTCCTCTAAAACTTATAATACCCAATCCTTATAGCCCCTTCCACACTTAATACCTAAAGATTACCACCCTTATCCTCCAAAATAATTTACCTCTCTAACATATAATGCATAAAATCATTGACACCTAACTACTATACTCCTTAACACATATAAACCATAACCATAATACTATAAGCATTATATGTCTTAACATTTTACCATCATAAACCCTAAACTTTATAACCTTTAATCCTTATCTCTTTTTAAACCCTAAAACCCCAAATATAACCTTATAACCCATATTTCAAATAATCGCTAATATTTACAACCTTAGTCCTTATAATCTTTGCATTAAAACCCCTAACCTTATAATCCATATTTCCAACAATTCTTATCCTTCACAGCCCTTAGTCCTTATAATCCTTGCATTATAAAACCAAAACCTTATCCTTGTAACTACAACTACCACTTAATGACTATAACCATACAATATTAAAATTCAAACCTTTTTAAATCCTTCAACATCTAACATTATAACTCTTAGAAACTATACCCCATCATTAATATAAGTACCAATTATTAATATTTATATTTACTATCTTCTATAACCTCAATTTTCAACCCTTATAAAAACTAAAACTAATACTACTGCTAACCCCTAAACACTTAAACAGTTAACACTTAACTCATAACTCATTAACCCCTCACCACTAACCCCTAAAATCCTTAACTGCTAAATCCCCTAACCCCCTAATCCTTAATCCCTTAACCACTAACTCATTATTCAGTACCTAACCCCTAACTGTGCCTAAATATTCTAACCCTAAGCCCCAAATCCCTAATCCCTTAACCACTAACTCATTATTCCCCTAACCCCTAAATGTGCCTAAATCCCCTAACCCCTAGCCCCAAAATCCCTAACCCCTTAACCACTATCTCATTATTCCCCTAGCCCCAATCCCTAATCTCTTAACCACTAAATCATTATTCCCCTATCCCCTAAGCCCCCAATTCCTAACCCCTTAACCACTAACTCATTATTCCCCTAACCCCTAAACCCCAAACCTCTAACCCCTAAGCCCATATTCCCCTAACCCCTAAGCCCATAATCCCTAATCCCTTAACCACTAACTCATTATTCCCCTAACCCTTATAACAGTCCTTAAAACCCATTGGGATTAGCCTTTCCAAACGAGAGCAGGTCTAGTTGGGACCTATGATCGGGTTAATTCCTCCTTGTTGGAAAGGTGGAATTTTTTCCTTGTCAACAACACTATAGTCCTTAATCCCTCTAACATATAACCTGTATTATTTTTAATTCATATGAACTCTAATCCTAAGCCCTAATTCCTATAAAACTTTAAAACCCAATCCTTATAACCCCTGCCACACTTAATACCTAAACGTTACAACCCTTATCCTCTAAAAGAATTTACCCGTCTAACATATAATGCATAAAATCATTGACACTTGAATGATATACTCCTTAACACGTATAAACCATAACCATAATGCTATAACCATTATATGTCTTGACATTTTACCATCATAAACCGTAAACTTTATAACCTTTAATCCCTATCTCTTTTTAAACCCTAAAACCCCTAATATAACCTTATAACCCATATTTCAAATAATCTCTAATATTTACAACCTTAGTCCTTATAATCCTTCCATTAAAACCCCTAACCTTATATTCCATATTTCCAAAAATGCTTAGCCTTCACAACCCTTAGTCCTTATAATCCTTGAATTATAAAACCAAAACCTTATACTTGTAACTACAACTATGAATTAATGACTATAACCCTACAATACTAAAATTAAAACCTTTTTAAATCCTTTAGCATCTAACATTATAACTCTTAGAAACTATATCCCATCATTAATATAAGTACCAATTATTAATATTTATATTTCCTATCTTCTATAACCTCAATTTTCAACCCTTATAAAAATTAAAACTAGTACTACTGCCAACTCCCAACACCTTGTAATATTCCTAAATTAGCATGCAGCTAATTGGAATAATAAAATCTAATTTTGCTTTCTTGTTTAATGAATAAGTGGGTAGGGAGACCCATAAATGTCTTTATTAGGAATAAAACCACTTCTCATGTGAAAGTGGATCATATTTTCAGCTTAATAAAGTACCCTAAGGTGTAAACAGGGGCTAGAGCATGTGGACTGGGTCAACTTGGACCAAATCAACAGCGTGGTCATTGAGGAGGGGACATTTATGGAGAGAAAACACAGTTTTAGATGGAGACACATTGCATGGAAGTAGTGTCATTAATTGATGGGGCTTAGGGTTTGGAAGCTCATTTATTATATAAGGAAGAGGATGGAAGCCATATTATTCATCTTATGATATGTTTATGTTTTGATTATATGGTCTGTTTAGACATATAAGCTTTCTTCAACTATTTAGCTAAGATTGCAGTGTTGCTTAGCACAGGGTGTTCCTGGTCGGGAATCCCACCTCTTCCGTTAAGAACCTCTTAAAGAAGTTTGGACTACATCTCAACATTTAGGTTTCAAACCAAGCTTCATTCTTGTGGTATAGCGCAGTTTCTATTGTGGAATGTGCTAAGTTGCAGGGTGCAGCAGTGGAAGATTGTATTGGGTGTTTTATGAGCTAGTTTTGCAGTGGAGGAAGGTTTCCTTCCATTGGGAGGCTAGTAAAGGAGCCCCTTGGGATTATTTTATATATTTGGCATCAGGCTAAGGTGATTTTATCCCCTAAATCATAGTTCCAATCCATATCTGCATTATTTTAGTGAGTTGTTGCAGTGGGCAACCTAAAAATGGTCGAAAATCCAAAGTTAAAATATGTCCAAACTATTTCTGGGTTTTTCTAGGTTGTTTGGGTAGAATCCATGGTTAAAATCCTGGATCATTATGAGCAATATAAAAACCTTCCATACATGGTTCTTCTCCTCAGAAATAGTAGTTTCCAGCAGTAGCAGTTTCCTCAACAACAGTAGTTTGCTTTCCATTGAAGGGATCAACCCTTCATTGAGAGCGTCCTTTTATAGGAGTTCTTTCAGATCTACATTAGATTCATCCACCTCCTTCTATGTGATTTATTTGAAGTGCATCTTTAGCCCTAGGGCTTTAGATCCACCATGCATATTTAGTGTATTTCCAGAAACCCATCCTGGGTTGTCTTGGAAAAGCGTTGAGGAGCATAGACCTCCATTTTTGGCTCTGAATGAGCATGATATTATTAGATCCATTTATATATATGTTCCATCTATAGTATTAGTCACTAAAACTGCATTGTGCTTGGTTCATTACTTTTTGTATGTTTTTGGGTGGATTTTAGCATTAGATGTTCCTTTTGCCTATCTTGAGGGGCTTGATCCCCAAGATATTTTACTTATTTATTGTTGTTATACATAATATCATGGATCTATAATTTGGCTCACATATAAGGTGTTAATACTTGCTGCTATTTTCATATTCATGCACCATATTCCTTCTTTTCCCATTTGGGAATATTATAGTGGTATCGGAGCATAATCTTGGCTTAGCCTGTGAAAACATTGCATCTATGTTATCAAAAGAAGAAGAATCTTCTCACAGAAAAGAGAAGGCTCATAGAAGACACAAAGGAAAGTCTCCATTATTTGGAGAAATGGAGGGAAAGAGGTTTTCAGAACTTCTTCTATAAACTATGCATGAGCTTAAAAGAGAAATCAAGGGAATGAGGAGGGAAAGACATGAAGGTCCCTCAAGAAGATTTTCACATGAGGAAAGCTCTAGTTCCTCATATTATGAGCGTGATAATTCAGCTACACAATCAGATCTACAACGTGGTACCATGCCCACATTCTTGGCAAGAGAAGAAGCAGAAGGAGAAACACCAAAGGAGGAGACTCTTGGTGACTTCTCCAAGAATATGAATCTGAGTCTAGAAGATTCAAGGAGAATCTAATCTTCCAAGGGTTTTGTAAAATCAAAGAAGATAGAAGACCTAGTAACTACAATAGAAGAAGAGGGTGCACGCAGCACACTTTGGGTAGATTCTTTCTACCTACTTTTGATGAGTCACCCAATAGCACAGCCAAGGCTTGGGTAAAGGATCTAGACACATATTTCCAGCTGCATCAAGTTTTAGAAGAGAAAGCCATTAGAGTAGCAACACTGCATCTTGAAGGTAAGGCTTATGCCTGGTGGTTATTTGAATCTTCTTCATTGAATAATGCAAATATATCTACTTATGCAAAGTTCATTAGGAGGTTAGTGAAAATATTTGATTTAAAACAATTTGAAACTTCCATGGGAGAGCAAGCCAAGCCCAAGAAATCAGAACCTTTGCATGAGTTGAAAGGATCCATGAAGCCAACTCCATTTCAATACATTGTTGAGGGGGTTAAAGATCTACAACATGCTTTTCCAAAGGCAAAGGCCCCACTTCAGCAAGAAATTTCTTCTCAAGAAGAAGACATGAGGATTGCTTCTTCAAGAGGAGATCAAGACAAAGGATCTCTTAATGATGAGGTATTCTCCATTGATGAGGAGAATTAAGAGGAAGAGTTGGAAAGATCCTCCAACACTGTGACAATGGGAGGAGATGTACTTTTATTTGGAGACGGAGATGAAGCAAGTGCTTCAACTAGAGGAGCTCTTGCATATTTGCAATAAGTTCTAAAGGATCTTACATATGAATATCATGAGCAGCATGTGTCTATGTTGATAGGCAATGAGAAAAAACAATGGAGGAAGTGTGTTCCAACATTGAATCCAATCTTGGGGACACATACTATGATAGATCATTCCTTTGTGATCAAGAATTTTGACACCAATGAGATATTACGTGTACATAGATTGATTACAATTGAAAAAGACAGCTTAGAATGTGAGATCTTGCAGAAGGTAGGGGGAAGTGAGAAGGAGGGCCAGTACCAAATGATTGGGAACATATACACCCATCATTTTCAGGAGGTTTATGTACAGAAGTAGGAGGAGGATTTGCATAGTGAGAGTAGGGAAAATTCAGTCCACTCACATTTACAGCTTTCTCTAGGCCTTGATGTTTCATTACATGGAGGCAGTCCACCAGGGAGACCCCCTAATTGGAAGAGGATCAAAGATTTCTCTAGACAAGTTTCATCACTCATAGATCCAGGAGGACTGGGAACAGTGGGAGGTCATTGTATAGCACTGAGAGTCTTAGGTAGACTCAAGGAGGAGGGAGACATTCTCCCAACATCATCATTACCCACTCTCATTTCAGATTCTGCGTTGTGGGAGGAGCAACATGGGAAGGATAACAACCTTCCAATATGTACCTTTGGCATGGGAGATGTCAGCCATATGATATATGTTCTTTGTAATAGATCATGAGCTTTGTCACTATGGAGGATAGATCCACATTGGAAATCCCAACTATTGGTGGATTATTCCAAGGATCTTTTCACATGTATGATACTTGTTGGAACAGGGTCTCCTAAAAAGCTGTGAAACTGGTCCATTTTGAATATTTTTTATTAGATTTAGTCTAACGCAGGGGTTTTGGGGTGGGTCAAAGCCCCAAATGCATTGTAATGGGTAAAAGGGTAAACCAGGGGTCCGAAAACCACAGTTTATGGACCATAGGAAAGTATAGGCTAGATTGTTATAAATAGAGGAGAATTTTGTATTGTAAAGGAAAAGAATGATAAGCTATTGATGCAAATTGTGGTTTAAGCTATCTGCTTGGGTTTTTGGGGAAAGGACTCCTGCTGGCTATGTGCACGGAGATCCAAGTCCGGTTGTGTGCGGACCCTACTATTATGTGCGCAGTTTGGGAAGGGATTTGCAAGGAAGAATTGATGAATGAATCAATAAGAAGGATTGATAGAGAAATGAATCTGTGAGTAATCTTGTGCGAATTGTTGGTAATTGTTGTATTGTGCATTTTCTGTCTTTAAGCTGCAAAGATCTGTGTAAGTCTGTTTTTGGACCTGGATCTATTTTGTTATGTTTATATAATGCTATGTTATTGTCATAAAAGCATATAACTATAGATCTATCGCACATGGATGTGAACAGAGACATAATTAACCTTATGCAGAACGAGGTAATCTGGGATTACAGGACCTATAATAGCTCTGCTTGCCTTACCCATCCTTTCTCAGGGTGAAGAAACCGGGTTCCAGCACCCACCCATACTACTTTGGGTGAGACTTTGACCTACGCAATAAGGTCACTGCCAAAAGGGCCAGTAGTATAGGGGTTTGTTGGAAAACCTTGCACACTGAACTTGGGTCAAGACCCCTCAAGCCAACAAATGGTTCTGTTGCTGGGACTGGGAGAAGTCTGAGAGAGGAATCAGGTAATGACAAGAGAATACTAGAAGCCTGAAATAAAGGAGATCGAAGACTGGTTCGAAAGGCAGATCCAGGAGTTCACGGTAAAAGAAAATCGTAGTGAGGAGTTAACAGCAAAAAAGTGGAAAAATAGGTATATTTTTATAGAGAGCTACGAAATATTCTTGGTGAAATTTGCGATTGAGCTCCAGGAGTGGCTGGCTAGACTTGTAGAATTCCAAAAGTGCTGGAAGGATGAACGAGTTACTCAGTGGACCCCAGAGCTGATCCAGCATCTGGATAAAGACTAATAATACTATCATGCGTACAGTAGATCACTCGGTGGATAGCATGCTAGGAGGGTTTGTGACGGAATTTGCCATTGATTAGTTTTTCTCATACTCCGAGGCCGAATGACAATTCTTTATAGGGTTCTAGGGGGAATTTCTGAGGATGTTATCGTTGCTAATTAAGATATTGCTGTGTGAAAAGAGCATTCTGTGTAGTCATACTAACTGAATGACCTCGGATCTAGACAGAAGCGCGATGCGTAGTGGTAAATACTATCAGACCAACCTTGACGGGGGAAGATCCACCTATACTATGTTGCAAGAACCAGCTACACAAGACCCCACAGCTACACCGCCACTTAGGCCACACAAAGGTAAGAAATCACCCATACCACCCCCCCCCCTAGACAGTGATATGGCTACGCACCTGAAAATACCTACCTTCAAGGGGGTAGGAGATGAGGATATGGACCGGTTTTGGTTCGTGGCAGACTCTGTTTAGACTGCGTAGAATGTGGCGAGTGACATGCTGAAGAGGGCATCACGTCATTAGAATTCGAGGAAAGGGCCCTAGACTGGTATATGCGATACATTTCCCAGAACGGGAGCGCATCCATTCAAGATATCAAAGACACTCTGAAGAAACAGTTCCGAAACTGAAATCTTATTCCCAGCTGGTAGTGGAAGTAAAGGAATTCAAACAAGGTGCGTCTGAGTCAGTATGGGAGGCTGATCAGCGATTGAAGAAGGCAATCAGGGAAGGAGGATTCAAGTATGATGATAGAAAGCATACGAAATGGTTCATCACTATGTTTTTACCTTACTTGCGCACGTCGATGAGTCATCAAACCTTTGAGTCGCAGGACAATGTTGTGGAAGTTGCTATGAAACTAGAAGCTGCCCCCTGAGAGGATACATCGGTAGGGGTACAACAAATTCAGGAATATTTTGGGTCTATTCATATGGAAATACAGAACCTGCGAAAGGAGCAAGGAAAGGACGGTTGCGCAGATATTTGGTGCATACGATGTTAGGTGTCTGGCCATACAAAGGATCAGTGCCCTCTACTAATGGATTACATGCAAGTGGGAGGACCTAGTCCGGTATGCCCAGGATAAAGTAGGGAACCTATTCTATCGCGAACAAGGTCAAGCGGACCTATGGTATGGTGTGATGACTATTGGGTAGCTGGATTGCATGATACAAACCATTTCCCTCAGCTAGGTGTGTATGTCCCAGAACTGAAGCAAAAATGGTGCAGATTATTCCGATCAGTGGGACACAATGAGCAGAACTGTCGTACTTATGATTTAATGATGGATCGTGGGAACTTATATAGGGTACAATCGGACCCTACGTCGCCAAGAATTTTTATGCACTTTGGAGGATCACCGGCCAGAGGCAGAGGAGGTCGGGGAGAAAGTGCAGGATGAGGACAAGGGCAGCTAATCTATTATAACTGTGGGGAAATAGGACACTTTGCTAGAGAATGCCCAAATCCCACTAGACCATCATGCAAGTATTGTAGGCAGCTAGACCATGTGGTGGAGGATTGCCCAATTTTAATAGCCAAGATGCAGGAAAAACAACCCACCCCTATGTAGAATGTACAAAGAGTTAAAACCAAGCTAAGGAATATGAATCTGAGTGTAAAAGTCATGACGCATAGTGGGATGGTCACCCAGGGAGAAAAAGAGGAGCTTTCCCCTCGAGAAGGAGTGAATCTCAAGGAACTAGCACCATTGGTAGGCCCCACGCAACAGCCGACACACCTCTAGATAGAAGAAGGAGTTGAGCCCTTTTTGAAGGCATGTCTGAAGTTGCTATGAAACCCGCAGGCCGTAGGAAATCTCCAAGCACTACTGAATACCTACGCAACACGGCCCAACTTGATCCCTCGGACCAAGGATGTACATAAAATATATAGCTATAAGAAACGCACCGGAAGAGAAATGCAGTTGACTGCACAGATTGGTGACTACAAAATGGATCAGGTCATCTTAGGTCTTGGATCAAATGCAAATGTATTACCAAAGCAGACATGGAAACGAATGGGAGAGCCTAAATTAGAATGGTCCACCATCTAGTTGCGCATGGAAAATCAACAAAAAATCATTCCTCTAGGAAGGCTGCCAAAATTCATGGTTGAAATCGCAGAGGTAAGGGTCCTAGCTGACTTTGAAGTAATAGAAATTATGGAAAATGCGGATCCTTACCCTGCGCTCCTTGGATTGGACTAGGCTATAAACATGGGGGGTATCATCAATCTCAAGAAGCACAACATGGTGTTTGAAATGAAATTTATGTGTGTCATAGTGCCACTAGATCTAGCAGAAGGTGCGCCGTATACAGATCTAGCCCATGAGGAGGAGGAGATAGATCACATTTATAAATTGACTGTGTGGGATGAAGATCAGGTTAACCCCATGGATGAAGGAGTGCTCTGCTAGGAAAATGAAAGTGAATGTTTTTCTGACTTTGATTAGGAGCTGGAAAATAGGCAAGGTCGGTTGCACGAGGTTTCAGCACTACCATGTCTTCCAAACCACTAGGAATTTCCGTCGCATCTCTACCAAGGAAAGAGACCTGCCTTGCCATGATGACACAGGATATAGTACAAATATTTTTTAACCTAAAATTCCTATGGAACGCAGGATAGAAGCACTACCACTAACACTACACGGAGCACCTACACAAGGGCCGGTATTCTTCACTCGGAAGAAGTATTGGAATAGGGTGATCCTGCGCTTAGGGACCCCAGTTGCCATATGGGCTCCACGGTCAGTCGACCTACATAGGTACTTGCTAACATACAACACTTAAGGGTGTGATCGAAGCCTGCGTGGATAGCCTCACCTGGTTACTACTGCCCTAAGAGTGTGTTAGATTACGGACCCACCTGAACCCACGTGAAATTGGGAGAATTTGCACTCACTTCAACTAATAGATGGCACGAGGACTCTTGATGCAGCCCTACTAAACCAGGACGTCTCGTCCGAGGAAGACGAGCATGGTTTGAGAAGATTGGTGGCCAACTTGCAGATCTGGTACCTGAACCCTGTTATGGAACACTTGGGAAGGCTTTGAGAAGGAACTATATCAGCATTTGAAAAGATGCATGGACCATGTGGAGATGGGAGAGACACATAACTCAATGAAGGAGTTATCACAACCACCTCTTTCCTCTTTTGGAATGAGAGGGGATCTATCTATGGACCACCGCATTTGTATGAGAATAAATTTTGGTAAGGAACATGCTTGTGTACATGATGTTTCATTTGATGATTATTTGCATTCCTTTAACATTTATATGCATGTCATTGCTCCAAGGAGGAGCATTCTTCCATATAAAATTCATGGCCAACTTTGGGCCATAAACATTTCTTAACATGGCCACTCCCTTGGAGGATATAGGGAGATGTTGTATCACTGTGGGTGCACTCCAAAAGCACCAAACATTTCTCACCTTTTCAACCATTGTGAGAAGACTTGGGCAGTAAGTAAGTGGTGGTGAAAACACTTACCATGTCACTATCTGATGTAGTCATGAGATATACTGCAATGTTTCCACATGTGGGAATATGATCCACCTCCATTATTGCATTTGATTGTTTATGTATCACCGGTTTTGATCCCATATGTTGATGATGTTCTTATTATTTTTGGGGACATGATTGGAGGGATGACACATTGGTTTGATGTGTCCATTGGGAATGAAACTTCCCACATTTATTCATGCTTCAAGCAGAGAATGGGACATTATATGGCTGCTAAATTACATCACTAGTTTCCTTATGAAGGGATCCATATGATTGACTTATGTCTTTGGGAGGAGCCTCTCACATGGGAGGGATTTTTCTATGAATTACCATTCTGGAGGGTGATTCATTTCATATGGATAATAGCTTGGAGGATGGAGCTTCACATGGGGATGAAGGTTCCCTATATTTTCCATATCTATACTTGCAGTTGCTTGAGGACAAGCAACATTTAGGATTGAAGGATTGTAATATTCCTAAATTAGCATGCAGCTAATTGGAATATTAAAATCTAATTTTGCTTTCCTTTTTAATGAATAAGTGGGTAGGCATACCCATAAATATATTTATTAGGAAAAAAACCACTTCTCATGTGAAAGTGGATCATATTTTCAGCTTAATAAAACACCCTAAGGTGTGAATAGGGGCTAGATCATGTGGACAAGGTCAAATTTGACCAAATCAACAGTGTTGTCATGGAGGGGTGGACATTTATGGAGAGACAACACAATTTTAAATGGAGACACATTACATGGAAGTAGTGTCATTAATGGATGGGGCTTAGGGTTTGGAAGCTCATTTCTTATATAATGAAGAGGATGGCAGCCATATTATTCATGTTATGATATGTTTATGTTTAGATTATATGGTTTTTTTAGACATATAAGCTTTCTTCAGCTGTTTAGCTAAGATTGCAATGTTGTTTAGCACAGGGTGTTCCTGATCGGGAATCCCACCTCTTCCATTGAGAATCTCTTGGAGGAGTTTGCACTACATTTCCACATTCAAGTTTTAGACCAAGCTTCATTCTTGTGTTACAGTGCAGTTTCTGTTGAGAAATGTGTTGATTTACAGGGTGCAGTAGTGGAAGATTGTATTGGGTGTTTTCTGAGCTAGTTTTGTAGTGGAAGAAGGTTTCCTTCCATTGGAGACCAGTAAAGGAGCCCCTTAGTCTTATTTTATATATTTTGCATCAAGCCAAGGTGATTTTATCCCCTACAATGTACTTCCACTCCAGATCCACATTATTTTAGCGAGTTGTTGTAGTGGGCAACCCAAAAATGCCCGAAAATCCAAATTTAAAATCTAGCTAAACCATTTCTAGGTTGTTCTGGGTTTTTTGAGTAGAATCCGTGGTTAAAATCTCGGATCATTCTGAGCACTCTAACATCCTTTCATCTCCTTCGAAGTTGAAGTTTCCTCAACAACAGTAGTTTGCTTTTCATTGAAGGGATCAACCCTTCATTGAGAGAGTCCTTTTGGAGGATTTATTTCAGATCTACATCAGATTCAGCCACCTCCTTCTATGTGCTTCATTTGCAGTGCATCTTCAGCCCTAGGGCTTTAGATCCACCATTCATATTTAGTGTATTTACGGAAACCCATTCTAGGTTGTCTTGGAAAAGTGTTGAGGAGCATAGATCTCCATTTTTGGCCCTGTATGAGCATGATATTATCAGATACATTTATATATATGTTCCAGCTATAGTATTAGTCACTAAAACTACAATGTGCTTGCTTCAGTACTTTGTGTAGTAGTGTATTACATGTTTTTGGGTGCATTTTGGCATTGGATGTTCCTTTTGCCTAGCTTGAGGGGCATGATCCCCAAGATTTTGTACTTATTTATTGTTGTTATACATAATATCATGGATATATCATTTGGCTCACATGTAAGGTGTTAATACTTGCTGCTATTTTCGTATTCATGCACTATATTCCTACTTTTCCCATTTGGGAATATTACACACCTATTTTTGCTAACTTTTGTAGCCCATATGAAGTGAGTAGTCTCAATAAATTTTAATCTCAATAATCCACAATACCTAATACTCAGAACCACTAACGTTATTCCCCTACTAATTAATTTGCATAATCCTAAATGCCTATAAATACCAACCCTTATAATGCATATAAAATTTAAATCCTTCCACATATATCCCCCATTAATAACCCATCCCTTATAATATTTATAACTCATAACCCCTCTCATCCCTTACCTAGCCCATATAAACCCTAACTCATATATCCATTGACCCATATATCATTTCTAAATCTTTTTCCATACAATCCATTTGTAATCCTTGTAACCCTCAACTGATATATCCACTAACCCATAGAACTTGCGTATAGCCTAAAATCTATATTCTTACCCCATAATATTAATAAATCATGACAAACATCCCTTATTATTAATATGACCCTAACTATTATCCTTTATGACCTAAATTACTTCAAACTTATGACCCTTAATCTTTATCAACTTTAGTTTCTACCTCATATAGATTGAGCTTCTATTTTCTCAAACGGCAGAGCTACTAATTGCTAACCCCTATAATCTATAACCATAATAAAATTCATAAAATACAAAATAAAAATATCCCTAACCCATTTAAATTAAAAAAACAATAATATTTAGCTTAAGTAATGTTAATAATTCCTAACCACTACAATCCTTATAACACCTAAACATTGGAGTCATCGCCATTATAACCCTTAAGTACAAAACCCTGTCATCACTCACTTAGATATTGATTATGATGTTTTTCCTTTTAATTATAAACCTTTAGCTATATCTGCAAACCCATAAACATTTAGTAATGCTAGAAATCAAACCTTGTCACCATTTTAATCCATGAAGTTTGAAATTATTAGAACCCTAATCCATAACTCCTAACAAATGATTCATGTCCTCAACAACCCCTACCACTAGCCCATAGTACCCCTTAAACTTTACGCCGAACTACTAACCCCTATAGTTCCTATAACCTAATTATTATGAACCTCAATGCCTATGACATCAAAGCCCTTCAAGCCCAAACACTTATCCCTTAAACATCCTAATCCTTGATACTTATAACTCTTAATCCTAATATCCTTAACCCCTAATGCATAATTTTTTTAACGATTAAATGGTTAAACATTAGGTAAGGGTTACTAGACTAGAAAGTTCCTAACCCCCACTTAACTCTTACCCTCTAGTGGGTTCAATGGTCCCCTTTAATCTTTAGCGTTCCACCTTCTGCGGCCAACCCTAAATTTTATTAATAATAATGTTACAAATCATACATCAATTATAAGCCCTATAACGTTTATAACATATTACATGAAACTACGGAAATAGGGGTATTACACTTGATATGTGAGTGGAAAATATCCTAACCATTGGTAACATCCTTGATACTTTCACTTTTCATTGTATCATATCCTTAGGAATCCTTGTGGTGTTAATCTCATCTAACGATTATTTCTACATTCATTGGTCACCCCTTAGCTCTGCAGTAGTACTGGGGGAGATCTTAATCATTCACATCACTCTTAAAACCATGGGCCTCCTCTTATTTTTACCCCCCATGATTTGTTGATAAATATTAATATTTTTTAATGGGAGTAATTGGGACTGTTCGTGGCACTCTAACAATTTTGAGCCCCTAATGAACTAAAAAATCATGAGTACACATAATCCATTGATCATCAATTGGAAGGAAAATATTCTAGGCTATTTATTACACTTTGGTTATAATTATCATACTCTAAGATGGTTCTAATTATCTCCTCAAAACTAGGGCATAACACATCTTACAATGCCAAATGGTTAAGACATCTCAAACTTGTGGGTTTTTTTCCTTCATGAAACATAATATAGCTAGTGCTCATCAAACACAATGCACTAACATCACTAACACACACCAAAAGTACAAGATACCCATAAGATGTGGCCTACACCCAAGCACTTAGACTACACCTCCATAAAATATTTCACCTTTGAATTTGGATGTCCCAAAACAGTGATATCCTAACCCAATATGACCTATTTATTAGGTTTGTGTAACTCACTCCTTATCACATCCTTGCACCTCCTTGACACTCCATGAAAAATATACTCCAATGGTCACCTTCTAAGTTCTAATAACTCATTTTTCAACACGACAAAACCACCTATATATGTTGCAACAACCTTGCCAACTTCTTTAGTGGGTTCCACATATATTTCACATTTCTTCTTTGTCTTGAAAAGTGGTAGTTCCAAGGAAAGGGTATCAATTTCGATCAAGGAATGTTCAATTCGTACCACTGCTAAGTTGCCTTCATGAAACTTGTCAAATTTATTAAGTTTGCTTAAAAATTTATCATGGTGCTTAACTTGTTTTTCTACACCTCTAAGTGAGACTACAACCCCCCAAAACCTCTATAAGTATTCCACCTCTTCAACCCTTGTTAGAGTCTTCTTAGGCGTGCACTCATGCCTCAAGAAGAACATAACACTAGCATCCCAAATGTGCATGCTCGTTCTATCTTTTAATACCTCGTTGAAACCACATTATCACACTGCCTAAAATGAAATGTTCACATCTTAAGGCAAAACACATATTTTACTTATGACAACCTAAATTATGCGAGTGACTTCGAGGTGACCCCATTTTCTCAAGATGAGAACATAGGCTCTTATAGCCCCATTCACACAACAATTTGAATATATTTAACATAAATAAGGGTACACACCCTACTCCTTCTAAATTTGTCATGACATTTAAGAGACTAACACTTTTTAACTATTAAACCCACTTACCATATATTCTATTTTGTTGACACCCACCCAAATACAAGAAAACTTAAATACTTTCAATACAACCAAGTTAAAAGTACTTTCACATTAAAATTCAAAAAATACAACATGCCCGTCTCAAAAAAAAATTAATAATAAAATCATTACATAAAATAAATAATCTTAAAAATAGTTTATTATTATTATAACAAATATGCCAAAATATACCAAAAATGCCTTCCATCACAACCAAAAACATACAATAAAGCGTTATTTTTTCAAATAATATTTTAAAAAACCTCGAAAATAAAATTATAGCATTTTTTTTTTGGGATGATTTCAAAACCCCTCCCATGTAATGTCCCTTTTTCAGGAACAACTACAGATTGGGAATAATATGAGTTATTAACAATGTGTAGCTACATAAAAATGTCTTATATAGATGTAAAAACACTTAAAATTTAGTTAAATATGCAACAACAACCTTATACAACGTTTTATGGGAAAAAAGGTGGGGAAAAGTGATGATTTTGGCATTAAAATGAGTATATTAAGAGATATGCGTAAAAATAAGGGAAATGGCGGGAAGTTATTTCAGATTAGGTCATGAGGGACCTATTCTCATAATTTCAGCTCAAACAAATAATTATAGCTAAGTTAAAAAATTCCTCCTTCCGAAACTAGGCTAGAAAACCCTGATTTCGCATGGCTTAAATTATGCAACAAATGGTTGAAGCATGTTGTTAGTATGAATACTTTGTCGAAGTGTACGAAAAAGGACCACTTTAGCTACGCATAACTAATAGCCCTAACAACAAAAGTGGCTGCCAATATCTTCGGATCTGTTGTTAGTTAAACAAGAAAAGAGCTGCAAAACACCAGATCTATGCATGGAAAGATATTAAGCAGTAAAAACAAGGGTTTGCTCCATATACCAATAGACAAGACAAGAACAATTTTTGAAAGAATTTTTATATTAATTGGGCACCTGGGAGGAAAACAAGAAGGAGTATCCAATTCTCCTCAGTGGGATGGGTTCTTGGAAGTCCTCAGCACTTCAGATCTAAGATTTCTCTCTCTTGTTGGTGTAGAAAACCCACACAAAGAATGGAACTCAAAGGGAGCTCACACAGCAAATGGTAGAAAAATGGGATCAAGTGTATAGATCCAGAGTGATCTAATAGGCAACAAAAGGTGAAGAATGGTAGGAAAAACCCTCCTATTTATAACAAAATATTGGGTCATTCTAGATCTTGGTGCATGATTAAAATAATGTTAACCAAATCTAGATCCACCTTTTATGGAATATTTTATTATATTTGTTAGAGGGAAAAGGTATTTCACTTGGGTCAAATCCCTTGATTAGTCAAAAATAAATAAATAAATGATTTATTTATCTTTTTAAGGAAGTGGTTGGAAGATAATCAAATAAATAATGATTTATTTAATTATTCATGGGTGATTTGGTCATATTTAACAAGGAATATTATCTAAATAAGATTTAAATAATTATTCCTAGAAAATAATAAGATAAATAAAGGTGTATCTAATTAATTTCTTTGTTTTTGGGTTAAACATGACTGGAAATAATAATTAAATTATGGTTTAATTAATTATTCCATGAGGAAAATCAAACAAATATAGGTTTGTTTAATATTTCCTTTTGGGGTTTCCTGTTTGGACCATAAACAACCTAATAAATGTGGTTTATTAAGTTATTTAACATATTTAAGGCAATTTTACTTAGGGTAAAATTGGTCTTACATGGTGTACTTGGGTCCATCTAATGATAATAGGTTAGATGACCAAAAAATGGTGTAACAGATTTCCCCCCAGCGTGCGAGTGTCAGGAGCAAATCGTATGACCGAAGTACGTTGGAAAAACTCAATCACCAGACAAAAAAAAGGGAAGTCAGAGAGAGAAATGCAATGTAGATAGTGTGCTGAAGAACTAGACCCTGAGGAGACGAGACTTGCAGGTGCAACAAGTCTCTTTTTATGAGAGGGTACCTGTGCTGAAGGCGGCGGGGTAGGCATACCTATGCTCGCCGAGACAAAGTACAAAAGAATAGTGTGTCCAGTAAACAAGGGACTGAACCATAGAGTACGGTCGGCATAATCATGAGCCAGATAAAAATACAATGAGGAATCCCACATACATGCTGTGCCTGGGATAACAGCCAGGACTGGTACAATAATATCTGAGTACATGAGATAAATACAACCCAAATGCCCCTTGTAAATGGGGAAGGGCTCACAAAATCTGACTCATACATGCAAATCAAAGAGGCACTGCAAGTGGCTAAGGCCAACATCATCAAATATCTGGAGCCACATCGAAGGCTGCAAGGAAGAGGTCATCCGGGCATGTGGGGGGCTACCTGCAGGGCCACCCCCTCATGAGGGTTGAGACATCTCACACACACCCGGGAATCATCAAGAGCTGCTGCTGTATCACTGAACCATCAAGTATACGGATCTCGGTCATGCTGAAAGGAGCTGGAGTGGAGAAAAAATCAAGTCAAAGGGAAATGAGAGATCCCTTTGCCTGATCCGAGGCACCGAACAAGAGTGGAAGCTGGAACCAAGGTACACCGCCCTCTAGACCTGGCTTCTGGAATGAATGAGCTGATGTCGACAGAAGGAGGTCCGCCATAGGTGAGGAAATGAGATATCCTCAACTAAGGCACGAGAGAAAATAGTAGAGCGACGGACAGACTGACACTAATGATGATAGTGAAATGGAAAGGACTGAGTAGCGAATGGATGACTTCCCTTGTTAGAGCATAAAGGGCATGAATGACATGGCAGCGACTGACACAATATCATATGGGACAGGGGACAGTGGGACTGAAGGTCATAATGTGCGACACAAGAGAGAGACCAAGAAATGAAGGATGGAGGGCTATAGCGGGGTACAAAGGGACTCGGGATAGACTCCATGAATGCGATGATGACTCAACTTGGATGCTCTAAACAAGGGCGACTCGATGGTGCTGCCACACAGTAAAGGCCCAATGGGGGACCATAAAAAACATGAGTACAAGATGGGAACTCATGACGAAAATCGACACGAACAAAGACAATTAAGGAGGCGAAGTGGTGCCCCCAAGTACAAGTGTCGTAAGTGAGGAAATTCGATTTTAATGAGAGGGGAAGTGACCCTTCTTGGACAAAATGTGTCCTGGTGAAGTATCAGATCATAAAAAACTAACAGATACCCATTTTAGGGCTCGGTGAGAGATTTCCAACGGTGCATACGGTTTATCAAACGGGGCTACGGTGTGGTCGCAGTAGTCGAAAGGAGAAACATGGGTTCTCTTTTAATAAGGCAGGTTTCCCTCCAAATTCACTCATTTGCTATTGTTGCTGTGGTGAATGTAGAGAGGAGAGAAGGCCCTAAATCTTGGGGCGAGCGTAGCAGACAAACCGACCGTTGGAATCGAGATCCGTCAGTTGCAGGTAAGAGGCCTAACCTTACTCTTTCATTTTGATGGATTGAAAGTTCAGTTTAGGGCCCAAAATCCCAGAAACAGACCCTCCTTCTTCTCTACAGCCGGGTCGCACTTTTTGGGCCAAAAAATGCGACCTGGGACACAGGTTTCAGGGCAAAACCTCCGACCTGGTCCAGAACTGGGCAGAAAACTGCGACCTGGGAGATGAGGGGGTTTTGGTGTTGTTTTATGGCTGAGAGTTGGGTTTTTGTGTTTGGTTATGGTATTCCCGATCTGTATGCTGACAAAGATGATGTTTTTGTGCAGGTATGGCAGATTTACGGGTGAACTGGAGAGAGAGAGACCTGGGTACATTACGGGAAGAGATCCAGGCAGATCAGGGCGTCCATCGTGTGTTGGCCAGGTTTGGGGTTCTAAAGGTTTTGGAGAACCCTTTGATGAGAGCAGGAGAGCCGTTGTTGGCCCGGATTATCAGTTATTGGGATCCAGAGCATGAGGTCTTTGTAGTGCAGGGGCACAGGATCGAACTGACAGTCCAGGATGTATATTTCCTGACGGGCCTCCCACCACTGGGGATGGTGGGAAACACGCAACCAGTATTACCGCGGGGGTGGCATATGATGGAGTTTGTGGAGCGACATTGTTGACCAGGTCTCCAAGTCAAGGGGAATCAGATACCGATTGGGGATCTAGAGAGACTAGAAACCCATGCAGTGGCCGCAACTGTGCTACGTATCCTGGGCAACCAGGCGCTCCATCACATCACTGGGGGGCAGATGATGATTGTGGAGAGTGTGTTGAGTGGGACCTACTATGGGTGGGCCCAAATGATGTTGGTGTCGTTAAAACGACAGTTGTCACTCTGCAAGCGGCAAGTGAACCACGATTGCTCATATGGGACTTTATTGTGCGCCTTCTTCTTTGAGAAGATCCCGACCTTGCGGCCTCGTATACAGCTTCCAGATGGGGGCCCGAGAGAGCCCAGGATGCATCGGTGGGGGCGACTACTGTGCAGAGGAGGAGGAGGGGCGGTCGGGCGAGTGTTTCAACCTGAGTTTTTTGCCCATTGGGATCAGATGACGTTATACATAGATGACTATCCCTATAGTGGGATGAGTTATTGTGGAGATCCGGACCTGCCACTTCTGCCTGGTCGAGTCTGGGGGCCCGATGGTAAGTGAAAGATCGCTATTCTTGTATGGGCATGTTAAATTTTTTGAATAGTAGTGAGGGTACTGATTCATGTACTTTTGGTATGCAGATATAGCGCTGGTAAAACTGGCCGGATATATGGGACGACCGGCAGCATCTGGAGCTACAGGTCCGAGTGGGTCGAGAGTAGCGCATAATGAGGATGCGGCCACCCTTCTGGAGGACATTCGCCATAGATGTGAAAGGTTGTTGACCGGAGTATCAGAGCGCAGGTGGCAGGAATTAGACGACCAGTACATAGAGCCATGTGTTGGTCTACCCTTGGAATGGCGAGGTGTCATGCAGCGCATGGCGATGGCCGGTCAGGCTATGCGTGATCGACTGGCTGCAGGGGCAGAGCCATTGGCTCGGGATCCGCCAGATAGTGATTAGGTGTGGGGCATGTGGTGCCCCCTAGTGTGTATGTAGGGGCAGGTGGTGCCCCCAGTTTTGAGTTTTGTGTAACATGATATGGGCATGTCATATGTATTAAAGTAGATGGACTCTAAACACATGTTTTGCGACACATATTATGGATATGCATCATTTTTTGATGATTATGAATGTTATTGTCTTGTATGAAATGCGTGTGATAAATGCCAATCTAGAACATGGTTTGCAATACTATATACATAGTGATTCTGTTCTCAAGGTACATGATTGAAAGTTATGGTTTCAAATGCACGTATCAAGAGTTTCACTCGTAAATAGCGTCTAAACAGCACAAGGTTATGCACACGATAAACACCATTTAGTTGCATGACAAGAAGTAGGGAATCCAAACGAACGTGCAGATGGAGGATGCGATGGAAGAGGGCATCGACTAAGAGACCACGCACTGCATCATATTCAGCCTGATTGTTGGTGGCACAACCAATGCAGACCCCGTTGGAGAGAACAAGGGCATGCAAGGGGGTGAAGATGGCCCAACCTGCCGAGGCTAGATTCCGGGAATAACGACTTGCACCATCGACATAACCGATAAAGGGTGTGGACGGGGGGTCCTGCGGAATGGTGTGACAAGACAGCAAATGAGGGGAGGAGAGACAATGACGGCAGCGTGAGTGGACAGAAGACATCGAGCAGCAACTGCGGGAGGGAGTGCAATGAGCAGGATGACTATGACTCATATACAAACTAGAGGGTGGTATATGAGGGCTATCGGAAGTATGGCGAGGACTCGGGTTGCGGAGGTCAACAAAGATACGGGTGGAGTGATCTCGTGTATGGGTAGAAAAGAGGTGGTCAGGCGAAACAACAGGGGAGGATGCAGGGGGACTGGGCTCCGAATGTCTTGCAGAGGAGGATAGGTAAAGAATGGTTGTGGTAGACTCCGTCATCAGAACATCAGGGGGGGGAATGTCGATGGGGGCGGGGGGATCCTCAGACTGGCCCGAAGCATACTGCGCGAGTATGGGAGAGGCGGATTGATTCTATTCAACCTCATACTCTCGGACTACCTCTAAAGAGGCGCGGTAATGCGGCCGGTGAGGAAAAATGGTGGAGTAATGACCGCAACACCAATGTGCTAGGGTTTATTGGTGAGATTCGGGTTCTCGGTTACGGACGACGAAGGAACGAGGCTTCAGAGGGACCATAGACTTGGGAAATGCGACTTTAACCATGGGCTGAATACTGCAACTCAGACAAGTATGGGTGGCATGACCCGGCGGGGACATCACACAAAGCGCAAGGCTTTGCGGGAGGGGAAGGGGCTGGGTCAGTCGTGGTAGTCTTGTCTTTGGGTGCCCCCTTGCGGGCTCTGCCGTTCTTCCCAGGTGCCGTCACAACAGGAGAAGGGTCCTGTGGAGGTGCGGGAGGCACAGGGGCAATGGAGGAAGCGAGGGGGACCGGTTGAACCGGTGTTAAAGCCATGTAAGGTTTGGGGTGACCAGGAGGGGTGGCGGCTGGGGGATCAAGGTACCAGACCAGAATTCCCAAGGTCAAGTTAGGGAGAGAGAGGGTGGCCATGACAGGGACGGAATATACTCCGGGAGGGGGAGACAGGAAAGGTATCTGCCCAACAGGGGACCAGGAGGGACGGCTCCGAGATGGTTAAGGCCTGGGGGAACCAATCCAGGAGGATAAAGGGGTTCAGGGATACCATCTGTAGGGGAAGGGCCAGAAGGAGGAGGTCCGGCTGGCTAAGATGAATGGCTAGGAGCGGGTTGCGGAGGGCGAGGGGGAGGTTGTTGACTAGCCGAAGCAGGCCGCTTAAGGGCAGCCTGAGACGATTGCATCATGCAAACATTTCCTGATAAGTCGGGATCAAAGGATAGGAGGAGGGGAAGACTAGGAAAATTTCCAAGCAGGAGGAATCTTTTGTAAACGCCGGGGAGACACCGGTCAAGGAATCGATGGTTTGCTTCGTTGGCTACGAAGAGATGGTCGTCTCAGGTGAGGTCTGAGATTTTGGCTCATGATATGTCAACTAGTCAATGGTAACTATCTTTCCATTATGGGGGAAAGACATCTTGCGGAAAACCACGGATGGGACAACAGACATAACATAGGTGTAGCTTCGCCCCAATAGAATGTTGTAGTCTAGCGGGGCGTCTATGACTTCGACTTCAATGCAAATAGTCTTACCGGAAAGGGTGATAGGACAATTATGAAACAGGCCAATGGGATGGGAGGCATGGACGTCCCACGCTCGAAGGGTGATCGTGGAAGGGGCCAACTTAGGGGATCCGAGTTGCTTCCAAACCGAAGCGGAAATCACGCAGGTGGATTCCCCCTCATCAATTATACACCAGGAAATGTTGGCGTTCCAGATTTTGACTAGGATTTGGAAGATGACGGAAGGAGGGAGAGGAGGATGGTCCGATTGAGTGGCGTCGAAAACAATCATTTGGTCATCAGCAAGATCTACAACACCCACGGTAGATAGTAGAGCCTTCTTTTGGGAAGGGCATGACTGGAGGAGTTCCGAAGTAGGAAATGTATGTGCGAAGATTGCACCAAATCATCTACTATGCTATACGAATGAGCAAAATTTCGACCGGAAGCAACATTTCGGCGTAATGGTCCCTTAGGAATCTTGGTATGAACCTCAACTTTGGGTTGAGGGATATGTAAGGGGCCATTGGATGTCGAAAGAGGCTCGTAGAACCAGAAGAAGGAGGCTCGGGAGCATCGAGCAGAGGCTTGGGGTACCGGCGAGACCGAGTTTGAAGGTGAAGGTCGATGGTGGGGGATGGATCGGAAGTCATCATGAGTGGATCTCGGTAGTTCTGAGGGAACTGTGAAATGGAAGGGGGAGTGGTGGACCGGCCTGGCCGGTGTGGTTGGGTAGCCGTCAATCCTTTGCCGAGGGAAAGGATCAAGAAAAAGTCAAGTTGAGAGAATACTAGGGGGAGCGTGAGGGGAGACATGTTGTCCGCGCAATGTGGCTTGAGACTCCCACATCTGCCGCATCTGTGGTAAAAGGGGACAATCGTGGGTGTAATGACCTTAAACACCGCAACACGAACAAGGCTTGTTGGTACGAAGAGGCCTGTCTGGCTTGGGCTGAGTGCCCTGTTGCTGGTTAGCAGTGTTAGGGTCAAAACCTTGAGGATTGGGTCCACGAGTACCAGGGGTAGATTGATTTGGATTTCCTCTCCACATTCTTTGAGAAGAAGGGGGATTAGTCGCACCCTGCTGTGCAAATACTTGCCCCGGAGGGGGCTGTAGGTGTTGTTGCTGGGGTTGAGGAGGCAAGGGAGGTGGAAGCGCATATGCTGGAGCAGCTGTCATACCAGGCTGCGGATAAGGGTAATGGTTAGACTGGGCAACATTGAGGTAAGTAGGAGGTTGGGAAAAAGGAGGAGGCATGCCGTATCCTGGGTACATGCTACCGGGAGGGGGAAGAGTGCTAGAGGTGCTGGCCCCTCCATGAGGGAGACCATAGCCCATGGGAAGTGGAGCATACGGATGGGAAATGGCTCCAACGATACCGTCGGCAGAATGAGATGCCCCCGGGGCGTTGTTGGCGAAAAGTCAGGTCTCGCGGGCAAGACCCAGGTTCAAAGGGTTGTGGCCAACAAGGGGTCCGGTGTAGTCTAGGAACACGTCGGCATTTTCACCCTGCTCTGGGAGAGCAGTGCGTCTCACCCGAGGCGTGCCGCGACCACATGCATAAGGGGATGATATCACTGGTAAGGAATAAACCCGCAACCAAAGAAAGAAAGCACATCCATCACATATACCAAATTACACATGCATGATCACTAATTAAGTATTCAGATAGTCGCAACTTAAAATTTTTGAATCAGTGTAAACACATTAGAACACATGAAAAACGTATTGAGACAACAATCCTTCCTTATATTATTCTTCTGGCCGAATACATGATTACATAGCTTTCTTCTCTGATAACTCACAAGTCGGATACAGAATGGGTTTGAGAACAGAAAGGAAGACATAGAAAGTAAGAGCCCAGAGGAAGAACAAGCACAATCCTCCCGCAGCTGCTCTGCATACCCTTCCTCAGGTCTTGATCCTCGCGACGCATCTATTCAACCTTCAACAACAACAACCAATAACCAACCAACCTCTTTCTTCAGTCGGGTGATCGCCTTTTATTCACCCACTCGTCGCGACTGGCAGCTTCTCTGTGTCTTCACTCTGGCTTTTTCCAGCGTCTCTTCTGATGTCTGCGTGTTCTACCTTCTGTTTTCTGCTGTTTTTCTTTCATCTGTACTTATCTCTGTTCGATCTCCAGTTATCAAGTGCTTCCGCGCCACCTTGGTAGCTCCGCAACTCCTGGTCGCTGCGGCGCGGTCGCGGTTGCTATGTGCATTTATTCCGCAACTCAAAAAGAGTCAAAGTTCAAAATGTCTTGGCCAAAAGTTCAAAAATTAAACAAAAACAAGGGCCCCAACAGGCCCCGACCACAATCCTTTGACTCGTCCGCGAGTCAATCGCAAATGACAGTTTCTACTTCCATTCCCCCGCTGGCTTCCGCGCCCTGCTCTGCTGTTCCTTCTTCCGCTACCCTTTCCTGCTGTACTCCGCCACCTGCTAGTTCAAACAAGGGCCCCAACTCCGGGACCCCGCGGAGTGCTGAATCTCGAAGCTCTGTGAAGGTCGCCACTGCTTGCTACCATTCCTGCATAAGCAAGTCGGCGTCTTGAGAGATTCGGTTAGCGGCGGCTTCATCTATGGGCGTCGGGGCAGCCCCGAACAGCGTGGCGAGCTGGGACTCGGCCTTGGCATCCAGCTGGTGCATCGCGTCAGCATGGGTGCGAAGGGGCGGCCGCATCTCCCGGAGGATGTGCTTAGCCGCTGCTGATTCGGCCTCAGTCATCTGCATGTGAAGTTCCAGCTCGTCCGACTGGGCGTAGAGCTGATCTAGCCTTGCCGGGTCCGTGGTCGCCTGAATCTCGCTGGAGATCTGTTGCAGCTGGGCAGCAATGGGCTGCGTCTTGACCGTCAGCGCGAGGGAGCACTCCTGCAAACTTCGCAGAAGGGCAGAAGCTGCGGCTGCAGTGGAATGAAGAGTTGCTTGTAGATTAACTGCCTGCGCCTGTTTGGCAGTTACCTGTCCTGAATAGTCAGTAGGTGGATCTGGAAGGGTGGGCCGTGCGGCTAACGCCGCTTGTAACTCCTGGTTCTCTCTGCAAATAGTAGTGAAAACTTCCCCGAGCTGGCGAGCCTGTAAAGCTATAATGTCCTCTTCTATGCGAGCAGGGAGTGGGGCATGGTGAGCCCGTACCTCCGGCCATACGCTGGAGAGCGCCTGATTAACAGTGTTGGCCTGCTCCTGGAGGTAGGTCTTCTCCTGCAGCAGCTGATTGCGCTGTTCAGTAAGCGCCGTGATCTGATTCCGCTGCTCGGTGCACCGCCGCTGTAGCTCAGTGTGAATCTGCTCGGCCTTGATGGCCGCCTGCTGAATGAGCAGATACAGCTGTGCTGGACTCAGTTGTTCTGCATTTGTTGTGCTGGGTGCATCCTGCTCGGGCGTCTGTTCCTGCGAAGATTGGCCCATGGCCGCTGCTCTGCCTGAAGTCTCTGGAGGATGGACCGGCGTCTGCTGTTGCACCGAAGTGGCCATATCAGGCTCTGGCCGGTCCTGCTGCGTGGTTTGCTCTGTGGAAGGGGCGGCTGAATCAACCCCAACTGTGGCTGGCTGGACAGATATAGTGGCAATTGAATCCCGGGATGTGGCCACGGGGTCAACAGGTGGTACCACGGCTGCAGTACTGGAGGTGACCTCCGCCCTGTGGTCACCGCCGAAGAGTTCCCGGATCAAAGAATCGGACACAGTGGCTGATGAAGTGGACAGATTGGGGGAGGTGGCATGTGGTCGGCTGGTGGAGGGGGCGGTGGATGGAGTGAACGAGGTGGGAGGGAGACGAATGTTGAGGAAATCTGCTGGATCAATCAGCGGTTCCTCCGGAATCAAAGTTGTTGTGGGCGGCATGACTGGTGGATCATCCTCCGTAAGGTCTACCACGGGATCTGTGGCCGTAGTGCGGGCCTTCTTGGATGGAGGTGGGCCGGTGGAATCGGGTTCGGGGCCCGGTTCACCCATTGTCGTGATGATGGGGGTGGCAGAAGTGAACGGGTTAGTGGGAATGGGGGAAGTGAGGGGGGCGGTGTTGGAGAGACCAAGGGACCGATTAATACGAAATTCATTAAAAGAAGGAAATATAGGGGAGCCACTGGAAACAACCTGGGTTACCACGTTGAGTCTCCGGGCCTGGTCGTTGAAATGCTCGACGATGGGGACCAACGATTCAGGCAGGTCCGCTGTGGTCCCCGCTGCCTCTGGGGTTGTCTCCACCGCAACTTGGGAAGATCCCCCGACACTGGTCGCGGCAGGCTGCTGTGCAGCCCGCATCCCATCAAAATTGTAGCGGAGGACTCCGTCGCTAATGTGCTGGACAACCCCCGGCCATGTAGAAACCTCTCTGTGGAAGACATTATCATTCAGCTGGAAGCGCAAGGGCGCCATATGAAAATTATGGTGCGGTACACAAGTCGGCCGGATGAAAGTGTGGTTATGGCTGATGCCAAACCACACCTGTTCACTGTATTCATCCAACAGGTTCCGGGGCACCCGTTGCTGGGAAGCGACCACATCGGTCATCATCCCATACCATTCTCGGAACGCCTCTGCGTTCACCTGCCTGCTGCTGGGGGCCGTGGACACCTGCCAGGGGGAATATCTCATCGCGAGCGGTTGGCTCACGGTGAGCTGCGCCGGTGTCCGTATCGGGGGAAGATGCCATTTCCACATGGCGAACGCTAAGAGCAAGTACCCATAGATGAAACTGGTAGTCCGCCTGTAATTGTCTTCGCAAGCCGCGAATAGTTCCTTCAACACAAACGCACTCCAATTCAACCTGGCCCCCTGAACGCAGTGCTCTACAATGGAAATTGTGTCCAGAGTGCACTCTCCCTTTGTGTAATGGCGCATGGTCTTGCTAGCGATCAGGTAGCAAGCAAACCAGATTGCTGGTACATTTATCAAGTCTATCTTGGCACCTTTGCCGCCCCAGCGAGTGCCATACTTGGTGTAGAGGTCCGCATCAGCCGACTTCCGGGCGCGCTTGGAGGATGTCTGGCCCACAGAGGAGACATATGCACCAGTTTGGGATAGCCCCGTAAGCCGACTAATGTCTGCTGCATGTATTGGAATTTCTTCGTTCAGCCACAGGGACCCGTTCTGCACCCGACTGAGGAGGAACCGGGTACATTGCAGAACTGGTCCAGTGGTGCCGAAGACGAGAAGACTCCTCAAATTCATCAAAGTTGACTGCTGTAGGCCCCGGAATTCGTCCCGCATTCGACTGTTAGAGCTGTTACCTGGCGTATAATGGTGCTCCATGAACGTCTGCCAATGGAGATGAGGAAACTCAGCCGGGTCGGACAAATTGGCGTCCATACAGGGTGCATTGTCATACTTGCCGACCAGTGACTCAAGTCGGTGAATTCTGCGATCCAGCGCTGGTTCAGGGACTGAGAGAAGAGCTCTCGGCATCTTGGCGCGTCTCTGATAGACTTGGACGATTCTTCTGTAACTTCCTGTGAGGTGCTGAGTGCTCTGGTACTGCGAGTGCTCCGGAGTCGCTAAAACTTCCAAACTGAATTGGTCCATCATCCCTGTGCTGATAGCCTTCATGCAAACTGGGCCATCTGCTGGCACGCGCGGTGTTGATGAGACTCCATAACGGCAATTAATTCTTGCTATCTTTCTTGCCTGCGATAATCATGCGATCAATCGCAGGCCTGTGTGTAATCTGACAGTTGCTGACGGCGTCATTGGGAGATGGGCGGACCCGACGGCGGAGAGAACTGCGGCTGATGATAAATGATTACGGTATGATTACTGTCCATTAAGGGAATTTATGACCAAATCTGAGCTATCCTATGGAGTGACAAAAGGACTGACGGATATGACCTGGACTGACACTGGCACGAGGATGAATCCTTCGTGCATGACACGCTGGACTGGAGCGGTGACACGCTGGACTGGCGCTGCGACACGCTGGACTGGCCCACCCTGACCACAGTCAGTTGCGGCAATGTTCCCGCAACTAACTGGTTATTTGACTGAGTGCCGAAAATTGGAAAAAGACTACCTACATTCATCCTGGTTGGGGGAGAGTTATTCAACTACGCTACTCTATGGGTTCTCTCGGTTGCGAGAGTTATTAATGAAAAGTGAGAAGTACCTACTCCTGGTAGGGCTTCAGGCGTGCGCCATTCACCCATCCCGGAAGAACAGTGCCGTCCAGTTGTGCCAACCGAACGGCTCCTAAGTCACGGATCTCGATGACAAAGTAAGGTCCCAGCCAATGCATCTGGAGCTTGCCTGGAAAATTCTGGAACCGGATGTCGTACAAGAGAACCTTGCCGCCAACTTGGAAAGCTTTAGTTTTGATGTGGCGGTCGTGCCACGCCTTCTGTCGGGCCTTCTCAACCCTCTGGTAGAATTCCGCGAGGAAGCGAGCCTCATCCAGCTCCTGTAGCTCCTGGAGGCGTTCCCTAAGTGACGCCTCTTCTGAGAAGTGGAGGGTCGTTGCGATCAAAAGGCTGGGCACGGTGAACTCGGCGGGAATCACCGCTTCTCGGCCATACACCAACTGGAAAGGCGTCTGGTTGGTCAAACGTTTTACCGTAGTCCGGTAAGCCCATAATGTCGCTGGTAGCCGCTCATCCCAATTGTCCCGCTGAGCATTGCAAATTTTAGTCAAGCCCTTCTCAAGAATATTGTTGAAGGCTTCCACCGTACCATTGGCCTACGGGTGGTATGGGCTGCTTTTCTGATGCTGAATCATAAATGTGTCTAGTAGCGACTTGACCGTGGCGTTAATGAAATGCATACCCTGATCGCTGGTTAAGCTCCTTGGGCAGCCAAAGTGACTGATGATGTGTTCAAAGATGAACCGGGCAGCGGTCTCTGCTGAGCAGTCGCGCACCGCTGCCGCCTCAGCCCACCGGGTGAGGTAATCCGTTGCGGTGATGATGTACCGAGCTTTGGAATGGCGGGCGATTGGTGCGATGGGCCCTACGAAATCAACAGCCCACTTCTCAAATGGCCGCAACACATGCACCGGATGTAGCGGAAGCTCATCCCTGTGCGAAGGCCTTCCCGTCCTCTGACAAATATTGCAACGTTTCACATAGGCCTTACAGTCTGCATGTACCGTCGGCCACCATAGGCCAGCTTGAAGCACCTTCCTTGCGGTGGGTTTTGCGCCCACGTGTCCTCCCGCAACACCGCTGTGACACTCCCACATCACTGCTTCCCGCTCGTGGTCAAGAACACACCTGCGCAACACCTCATCCAGGCCCAGTTTGTACAGCTGCCCTGCGATCAATTGATAATCGGCCGCCCGGACAACCAAGTGGCATTTCTGAAGAGGGGTGTAATCCTCAGGGCACTGTCCTGTGGTCAGATACGTGGCGATGTCAGCCAGGTAATCGGGTACTGCCTCAACTCGGAATAGGTCAGCATCCGGGAGCTGATCGTCCAACGGACCTTCATTCTCTCCCATCTCCAGCCTGGATAAGTGATCGGGACCAATGTTCAACCTGTCAGGCTTGACAATCACCTCAAACGTGAACTCCTGAAAAAGTAGAAGCCATCGACAGATTCTTCCTTCCAACACAGGCTTATTGACTAGATATTTTAATGTCGAATGGTCCGTGAAAAATGTAAATTTGCCGCCCAGAAGGTAGTGGCGGAACTTCTGAAGAGAGTACACCATCGCCAATGCCTCCCGCTCGGTCGTGGTGTAATTCTTCTCCGCATTGGATAATCGTCGGCTGGCGAAGTATACAGGGTGGTCAACTGTCGTTTCCCCGGGTTGCGCCAACACAGCTCCAAGTGCAATATCGGACGCATCAATATGCACATGGAACTGCTTATCCCAGTCAGGGTGAACAAGTATGGGTGCCGTTGCTAGCTTCTCCTTCAGTGCGTCGAGTGCCTTCCTGCACTCCGTCGTCCACTCAAAGGCTTCTGACTTTCGCAACAGTTTCTCCAAAGGGGCAGTGATTTTGGCATAGTTGCGGATAAACCGCCTGTAGTATCCTGTGTGCCCGAGCAGTGCCCGCAACTATTTCACAGTCTCGGGGGCCTCCATGTGGACGATGACCGCGACCTTGGCAGGATCAACGCAGACCCCTTGCTTACACACCACGTGACCCAAGAGTGTGCCGAATGGTACTGCAAAAATACATTTCTTCAAGTTCAAGGAAATCTGCAGCTGGCGACATCAATCGAGCATAACACGCAACAGAGAGGCATGTTTCTTCAGCAGGCTGTAAACAGTCCAGTCGTCCATATAGACTTCCAGGAACTTGTGAATGTACTCCCGGAAGGCAGCAATGACAATCCGGGAAAACACAGCTGGTGCGTTCTTCAGACCAAACGGCATAACGTGGTATGTGAATGATCCCCACTCAGTTGTGAATGTTGTCTTCGCCTTGTCTTCCTCGGCGATGCGCACCTGATGGTAGCCCGAAAACCCATCAGTGAAGGAATAAGCTTCGTTTCCCGCGACATGATCTAGAACTTCGTCGCTGAAGGGGGTGGGAAACGGATCGTGAATACAAGCATTATTCAAACTCCGATAATCTACGCAGACACGGATTTCCGCTTTGTCCTTCTTGTTCTGGATGACAATGGGACTTACCCACTCAGCTTCCTCTACAGGGAAGATGAGACCCGCAGCCAGCATCTTGTCGATCTCCATCTTGACCTTCTCTTTGATACGTGGATTCAACCGGTAGGGTCGGTGCTTCACCGGCCTGGCTCCTGGTTTCAGTGTGATGCGCATTTCGCCCAGATCCCCCTTGATCCCCTTGAGGTCCGCAACTGATGACGGAAATAGATCTTCATACTCCCGGAGGAGGCTGAAGATTTCTCTTGTCGTCTCCTCATCCCAGTAATCTCCCACCGTTGCCAGCTTAGGTTTCTCCTCCGTTCCAATGTTCCGCTTCTTTGTCCTTAGGGGCTGCAAATGGACTCCTTCTGTCGTTGGCTCCTCGCGGATGCGGCGCTCGCCTTCCTTTTCGTCAAAGTAGAGATGCCTAAGATCCTCCAAACTATCATCTTCCGGATCGCCATCAATTCGTTGGCAAACCAATTCACGCTTGACCCCGGAGCGTGACGCCACCGCGCCCTCACCAGGCTCAGGATGGCGGAAAAACAGAACCTCCTTGACGGCTTGTAGGGCGTCAGATTCCTGCGCTGTCTCCCCTTCGAATGAGAAGCTCTGGACGAACTTTTCCGTGACTGCTTGCCAGGAGCGGGTTCCCCATTTCTGCTCTTCCTCCAAGTACCAGGCCTGGGGAATTGTATCCAGGGAGTGGACAAACCTGTGGACCCACAACTCCTCAGGGTACTTTGCGCTACGCCATTGTTCCTCGCACGCTTGCAAATGCTGTCGCGGGTCGGAAGCTCCATGATGTTTAAATGTAATGCAGGGCCCTTCATCCTCTTTGAAGCGTGCACGTAGAGCATCCGCCACACACTCCCATCGCAACAGAGTGTTGCGGTGATTGTTCCACCATCGTCCCGATGTGGACTTCAAGGCCACATCCAAAAGTGGTATTCGACTCTCCTCTGGGACCCAATCTTCCACCTTGGCAATAAAAGTATTCACTGCTTGCATGTTTGATAATGTGGGGTATCCACGGATCTCAGTCCCTACCCACCGGACCTGAGCGATGGAGGCACATCTCCGTGTAGTGGTCTCATACCCCCCTTGCTGCCAGTCTTCCCACGCAAGCTCGGATCCGAGCTCCGAGCTCTGCACACTCCGCCAACTGATAGACCCTGTTGCGGTCGGGTTGATGTAATCGTCCCGCTTCCCTGCAGTCATCTGATAGAGATGGTCCATCATCTGAGCATCCTCCCGACTGTCCACCAGTTCTGTATATTGCGGACCCTGATACGGGTCGAGAGGCTGAGTGACCCTTACCTCCCCATCCTCAAAAATCATCAGCTCCTTCTTGAGGTCGATGATCGCGTAATTCTCAAAAGCCCAATCAATGCCAAGTAAAGTAGGATAGGGGTCCTTATCGCCCATGATATCAATAACCTCAAAGTCGGTGTATGTCTTCACCCCCGCAACGTCGACCTCGACACCCTCCAGTCGGCCGATTGGCAAAATACAGTACTGGTTCGCCATCCTGAGTTGGATTGGGGAATAGGCAAGCCGTGGCTTTCCAAGAGCCTCCCATGTCTTTCGTGGCAATATATTGACGTCAGACCCCAAGTCCAACATGGTGTCGTTGATTTGGAATCCCGTGACCTGCGTGTTAAGCCGGAATTCTTTTCCTGTTCGTTGCTTGTTCCGCTTGACACGTTGCACATATTGAGGTCTAGCGTCCGCCGGATTTCTCGGTTCTGCGTGCCCCTGCAGCGCTCCGCTTAAAGCATGCTTGAGCTGTTGCCGCAGCCCAGCGTTATCAACAATCCTGAGGAATAGCCGGAGCCAATTTTCGACCACAGTATCTGCGGCGTCCTGCGCACCGGATTCCGGCCACCAGGGCTCCTCCAGCCCTCCCTCGTTCCGCAACTGGGCGAATGCCTCAACCGCCTCCTGGAAATACTTCTTCTGGACATCGGGCCTGATCAACTTCTTTGGGGATGCCGGCCGAACCACTCGTGCTGGCTCCTTCTCGTGGGCATCGTCTCCAGTCTTCTTCCCCCCCCCCCCCCCCACCCGTGTTACTATCGCAACCTTCTGCATGTCAGGGGTTGCGGTGCTGCGCGGTTCTGAGTTTATCAAATTCGCTCCCCTCTGCCTCACCCATTCTTCCCACTTCTTGATGAGCTCCGGACAGTCTTCTGTAGCATGGGCGTTGACCCGGCACTGGGAACACCAGGGTCGTCGCGGAAGGGGACATTCTCGAGCCACATGACCCTCCTGGTCACAGTTGTAGCACTTTACTGGACCACGTCCTCCGGTTCGGCCTCCCCTCATGCCGCCACCTCTTCCCCTTGTAGCCTCGTTCACCCTGTACGAGGGACGATCCAGTCGATCTGCAAGAGCGTCAAGCGCCCTGCACTGCTCCGTGTTGTGAGTTGTAGACACACAGAATTCGCAGTATACATTATTCGGCACCGTGGAGTACTTCTGTAATATCGGGCACATCCGAGGAGGATGCCCCATCGTCCGGAAAATCTCATAGTACTCTGTGGTGGAAGACCCCGGTTGCGGCGGGAACCCCGCAAAGGTCTGTTGCGGCTGGTAGACTCCCTGCGGGTTCATCACCGTGCCACCCCCTGGTGGTGGACCCCCCTGAATTGCTGCAACTGAGGGCCCAACTCCTGCACCGCGCAACCGAGGACATTTGGTTGCGACGTGTCCCTCGACCAGGCAATGAGTACACCAAACATTCGGTCGCACTGGTCTCGCTGGCTGAATTTCCTTGAGCTTTTCAGTCAAGCTGGCGATCTGATGTTGCAACCCTATCAGAGAAGGGTCTTGTGGGGCCATCCCCCCCCTGTATTCTTGGGGGTATCCCTCCATGGCTTCAATCTTCATGGCCTGCTCCAAAGCGTCCTGCAGATTATCAATCTTCTGCTGTGTGAGAGGGGTTCGTGTCAGGGGGAGCAGAGCCTTGATGAACCAGTCCCTCTGGTGGTTTGGATCGATCGGGTAACTGAGTTTCCCGATCGCGTCTTTAAATCTCCGCATCAACTCCCATGCGGTTTCTCCTTCCTTCTGCTTAATTTCCCACAGCTCTGACAGGCCCTGCTGGTCTGTCTGGGGAAGCTTGAATTCACGGACAAAATCCCGCTTCACGTCCGCGATTACAGGGTTAGGGTGCACCTCGGACCACTTGATGAGCCAACACAGAGCTGTCTCTCTGAGCGTGGTTTGGAACTCTATTAACTTCCCTGCATCCGGCGTCTGTCGAGCCCTCCAGATGGCTTCGCACAGATACCAGTGTTGTTCTACGTCGTCATTTCCCCGGCCAGAGAATTCCGGGTACCGGGTGAAAGATCCAGCCATGTATACTTGTGGAGAATTAACCAGGATAAAACCTCCGGGTCCTGGTTGCGTAACGATCCCACTAGGGAAAATACTACTACTAGTGACGCTGCTGCTACTGGGCGTTACCGACGCCGCTGAACTACTATATGACTGACTTAATGCTTGTAACTGAATAAAAATATTTCTCAAAGGTTGATAAAGTACCAGGGGAAGGTCGGGATCCTGACCATGCGGAAAGTGGGACGTAGGGCTGCCTGGAGGGGTGGGTGCCGTTTGATCCTGGAACATCTGCTGCATCACGCTGTGCCATTCGTCATCGGAGCTTTCTTCGGGCTGCATCTTTCCATTATCTTTGCTAGTCGTTACTTCTCTTTCTCGCGTCGCTGGGCTCCCATGCACCCACTGTACGTCCGCTGTTGTCCCGTCCCCCGTCCGGGTATCCAAATCCATGGTTCTTGTCTTCTGAGGCGCCTCCTTCTGATTTCTCCTCTCGATTTCCCTTCTCTTCAAATCTCTCATTACCCTTCTTCGCCACCTATCGGCAATCTGTGCCCGCCGATGTGCACGTGACTCCCGCAACTTGCATGCGGCCTCAACGTCCATCCCCCGCTCCCCACTCTTACAGTCTACATAGCATCGGTCCCCTCAATCCTTCCCCCAGTATGGGTGGTTTACGCTTCCATACTCGTTTTGTGGAATTCAATCAACCCTTCGTCCACCATCAGGGCTTTGATCCACAGCGGAATCTCCTTCAACAGCTTCCCCCTCAGCCCTGAGTGAAAAATAGCCTCGGCCTTCGAGAAGGATTGGTAGCACTCAGCAGCAAACTCCACAGCGTATCCTTCCAACGTGGTCCTTACCCAAAAATCCACTGCGCGGGTTAGTTCAGTATCTACCCGATGCAGTGCTACCAGGTCTTCGTGCGCCCACCTGCGGTTTATCTTCCGCGAGCCTTCTTGGGGCACCGTCGCTCGTAACCTTCGCAACCAATTGTAAAGGTCAGTAGGAAACCTTCCCCAGAAAATTTCGTACGTATCACTAGCTGAATCCGAGAAAAGAACGATCTCCTTGATCGCGGCCTCCTTTTTCTTGGTCAGCTCCGCTTGCTGAGTAATGAAATGGTCAAGATGATCATCCCACCATCGCCGTATTGCTCCTTCAAAAATCCTCGAGACCATGATCTAGATCTCCTCAGAACATGCAGGTCCCGGCAACGGAACCATTTGTTGGCGAAAAGTCAGGTCTCGCGGGCAAGACCCAGGTTCAAAGGGTTGTGGCCAACAAGGGGTCCGGTGTAGTCTAGGAACACGCCGGCATTTTCACCCTGCTCTTGGAGAGCAGTGCGTCTCACCCGAGGCGTGCCGCGACCACATGTGTAAGGGGATGAGATCACGGGTAAGGAGTAAACCTGCAACCAAGGAAAGAAAGCGCATCCATTACATATACCAAATTACACATGCAAGATCATTAACTAAGTATTCAGACAGTCGCAACTTAGAATTTTTAAATCAGTGTAAACACATCACAACGCATGAACAACATATTAAGACAGCAATCCTCCCTTATATTATTCTTCTGGCCGAATACATGATTATATAGCTTTCTTCTCTGATAACTCACAAGTCAGATACAGATGGGTTTGAGAACAGAAAGGAAGACATAGAAAGTAAGAACCCAGAGGAAGAACAAGCACAGTCCTCCCGCAGCTACTCTGCATACCCTTCCTCAGGTCTTGATCCTCGCGACGCATCTATTCAACCTTCAACAACAACAACCAATAACCAACCAACCTCTTTCTTCAGTCGGGTGATCGCCTTTTATTCACCCCCTCGTCGCGACTGGCAGCTTCTCTATGTCTTCACTCTGGCTTTTTCCAGCGTCTCTTCTGATGTCTGCGTGTTCTACCTTCTGTTTTCTGCTGTATTTCTTTCATCTGTACTTATCTCTATTCGATCTCCAGTTATCAAGTGCTTCCGTGCCACCTTGGTAGCTCCGCAACTCCTGGTCGCTGCGGCGCGGTCGCGGTTGCTATGTGCATTTATTCCGCGACTCAAAAAGAGTCAAAGTTCAAAATGTCTTGGCCAAAAGTTCAAAACTTAAACAAAAACAAGGGCCCCAACAGGCGTTAGCGCCACCGGGCCTCAGAAGGTCAGGAAGGACGGTATAAACATAACCAGATTGGGTGTAGATCAGGTCATATTTCAAGGCTATTTGGAGGGCGGCTTCTTTGGTTTGAGGGAAATGGGAGGCGACATCTTTGCCAATGGGAGCTAAGAGAGAGCGAAGGAACTATCCCATATAGATCTGATCTTCGAAGGGGGGAGCTCGACATAAGCTGCGTCTTCGTCACCATTCCTGAACATGGGTAGAAAGGCGGGTCGAAGATGTTTGCTTAAAGGAGGTCAAGAGCTCCGTACCAGTATCGTATCGGAGAGGGAGTTGGAAGTAGGATAAAAAGGCTTGGGCAATGGTCGCAAAGGTAGTATGGGAAGAAGTGGCTTGGTCTACATACCATTTAGAAGCTTCACCGGTAAGCGTGCATTGGAACAAACGAAGACGGATAGAGTCATCGGTAATGGAATTGGAGGAACACCACATGTGGAAAGATCGAACATGATTGGTTGGATCTTCTCCAGCAAGGCCTTCAAACTTAGGGATGTCGGAGGGGAGCTTGGTTGGCATAGCAGGCCAACCAACATCGTGGTGGATAGGGTCATTGATCAACTGATTGAAATCGGGGAGGTTGAGGCCTGCAATGTACGGCAGTAAGGGTATGGCCAAGGTAGTTCCTGTGGTGGTTCCGCTAGTAGTAGGTCCGGCATTAGGTCCTGGAGCACCACTAGCGTTAGGCCCTAGACCAGACATAGTGAAGGTGACAGGGGGAGAACCAGGAGGAGAAGGAGAACCCAATGAATCAAGAGAGGATTCGGAGTGTGAACTCGGAGGAGGACTGGCTCGACGACGGCAGGGCAGAGTAGGTCGATCGACCAGAAACTGAGGGTGAAGGCCAAGAAGTCTCCGGGAAAGGCGCCTTGGGGGAGCAATGATGATGGGAAGAAGGAAACTGACAAGGGCAGAAAAGGTGCAGTGACAATTGATTTTAGAGTCTTTTCCAGGCGGTGTTAACCAGGCGCTTCTTCACTTAGGGTCAGTGTGTGGCGTGCGTTAATTTTAATTTTTAAACCCTTTCCGTTTTGAGAGCAAGAAAAAAAAAAGTGTGCTGTGTAACTGAAAATAAATCTGCAGAGAACAGTATATAATGCTGAAATAACAGAAAAATAACAGCTACTTGTGCATCTATCTAACCCAAGAAGGCAGGTCTCTCAAAACTAATTTGAAAAGAAAGGGAAAAATCTAGGCAAAACACACGGAAAAGAGGCCAATAGATCTAAGGTCAACAGGGACAGGGATCTAAAGGATAAAGCTGCTGAAAAGAGGTGCAGATCACAGCCAAAAGTCAGAGGCAAGGTGGCTGGAAAAAGGAAGGAAATCAGCAAAAAGCGGAGGGGGCAAGGTGGAGGCCCTAAAAGTAGATCCAAGCAAATCTTCAGGAGGTGATTTGAAAGGAAGAAAGGCTAATTTAAAGGATCTCGAAAAGGAGGTATCGATCTCGGGAAAAGGGGAGTAAATAAACTCGAAAAAACGTACGCTGAAGCAAATTTAAAAACTTTCCACCAAAAGTGGAGGGTACCGGCCCCAGGGGGCCAGGCTCCCACTAGATGAGCAAAACAAGACGAGAACAAAGTCGAAACAAAATGAGACAAAGAGGGCCGGAAAACCTCACAGGCTTCCGTAAAAACCTAGAAAAATTGCGTAAAAACAACCGAAAACTCGGTAGGTCGTGTGCTCCCGACCCTGCCAGCAAGGTGCCTAAAATGGGTAGAGTTTGGACTGGAGGTCCGTGCCGTAGTTTTTGGCCGAAAGGCGGACTTCGGCCCGGTTGTCTCGGCAGCAGATTTTCAGAAAAGTTGTCATCTCAGTTGCGGCTGGTGTCGCTTACCTGCGTAATAGGGCCAGAAACACACGGAAGTTAGAAATTTTAATGTTTTAGGGTTTTATGTGAGAAAAACAACATAAAAATAGGAAAAATAAACAGCTGAAAAGAAACCCTAGGGTCTGAAGTAGCTGGATATGCAAGAATATGAAAAACGACAGCGGTCGTAATTTAAAACCCGTGTGGAGTCGCCATTTGTTAGTATGAATCCTTTGTCGAAGTGTACGAAAAAGGACCACTTTAGCTACGCATAACTAATAGCCCTAACAACAAAAGTGGCTACCAATATCTTCAGATCTGCGGTTAGTTAAACAAGAAAAGAGCTACAAAACACCAGATCTATGCATGAAAAGACATTAAGCAGTAAAAACAAGGGTTTTCTCCATATACCAATAGACAAGACAAGAACAATTTTTGAAAGAATTTTTATATTAATTGGGCACCTGGGAGGAAAACAAGAAGGCGTATCCAATTCTCCTCAGTGGGATGGGTCCTTGGAAGTCCTCAGCACTTCAGATCTAAGATTTCTCTCTCTTGTTGGTGTAGAAAACCCACACAAAGAATGGAACTCAAAGGGAGCTCACACAGCAAATGGTAGAAAAATGGGACCAAGTGTATAGATCGAGAGTGATCTAATAGGCAACAAAAGGTGAAGAATGGTAGGAAAAACCCTCCTATTTATAACAAAATATTGGGTCATTCTAGATCTTGGTGCATGATTAAAATAATGTTAACCAAATCTAGATCCACCTTTTATGGAATATTTTATTATATTTTTTGGAGGGAAAGGGTCTTTGACTTGGGTCAAATCCTTTGATTAGTCAAAAATAAATAAATAAATGATTTATTTATCTTTTTAAGGAAGTGGTTGGAAGATAATCAAATAAATAATGATTTATTTAATTATTTGTGGGTGATTTGGTCATATTTAACAAGGAATATTATCTAAATAAGATTTAAATAATTATTCCTAGAAAATAATAAGATAAATAAAGGTTTATCTAATTAATTTCGTTGTTTTTGGGTTAAACATGACTGGGAATAATAATTAAATTATGGTTTAATTAATTATTCCATGAGGAAAATCAAACAAATATAGGTTTGTTTAATATTTCCTTTTGGGGTTTCCTGTTTGGACCATAAACAACATAATAAATGTGGTTTATTAAGTTATTTAACATAGTGAAGGCAATTTTACTTAGGGTAAAATTGGTCTTACATGGTGTACTTGGGTCCATCTAATGATAATAGGTTAGATGACCAAAAAATGGTGTAACACATGTAGAGCGTAATTTCTGAGGGTTTTAACTAAAATAATTCTAGAACATCAGTATGGCAACTTAGAATATGAATCAGATGGTTTACATTAGGAAAAACAGAGATTTCCACAAAGAAAGGCCTCCAAATGAGGTGCTGCAACCATGCAATGAGATAGAAGAGATGAACAACGTAATTTACAGGTGGCTGAAGTAGTGATTCATTATATTTTAGATCTACAACAGATCTGAATAGAAAATCACAGATCAGAATGGGATCTATATTCAAAAAGAGCTTTTTAGTACATTCTACTTAGGGATCTCAGCGAAAGATGAATAACAATGAATAGATCTGAGATCTACACCATAGATCTGCAGTAATCTTCAGAAATTTCTGAAGAATATGATGCATAACAGATCAGATCTGTAATAGGACATGGATTGGTTGGCCAATCCATGGATCACCTCAGTGAAGGAAAGGAGCCCTTTCACTGAAGATCTCTCCTCCAAACTGATGCAAAACCCACACTGCAACTCTACCTGCAAAAGGGACGCAGTTTCTTAAGCTAACTACACAGATGAAGTAAAATACACTTTGGCCTGATGCCAAGATAAGAATATGAAGCTCTGGTGATCTAGAACACTCTCACCAATGGGATAGAAGACTTTCCCAGTGAAAAGAGGGGCTAGATATGCATAGATCTGAGAAGATCTATCTTCCACTTGCTGCAGCTCACTTAGACAATGGAAACCCTCACCAGATTTACACTGCCAAAGAAATATGGAGCTTGGCCAATGCTAGATAGTGGACCAATGTAGCACAATCTCCTCCAAGTGACCCTCAAGGAAGGAGGAGGAATTCCTAAACAGGAAATTCCTCTCTCTAGCTAAACAACCAAGAGAGTTTGAGTTGCTCAAGCAATATCAAGATCAAAATATCATCAACAACCTTTCCCTTCAGCCTTCTCCTTCCTTTTATAAGATGAATATGTGCAAAACCCTAAACCACGTCAAATGAATTAACCCCTTTCACATGGGGTCCTCCTTATAGAACCGCGCTGGGTCTTCAAACTAGTTCAATGTATCTGGTCTGCTTGGTGATTTGGTCCTGTTGACTCGATCAAATAGCTGAATCTTGTTTACACACAAGTGCCTTTAATTGAGAAAGCCCTGATTTGTCTTTGCTCACACTAGGCATTGATTTATTTTTATGTTTTAGGATTTTTTCATGTCCTCCTTTACATTTTATTCATCAGTAAATAAAATTAAAAACATAATGAAATGTTCCTATTAGCTTGGGCTAATTAGGAACATTACAGTCCTCCCCTCCAAAATTGTTGCTTGTCCTCAAACAACTGCAAGGTGAGTGCTGCAAAATCTCCTCCTTGGTGACACCAACATAAGATAAGCTTCCTCCATAAGCCAAGTGCTCACCAATCCATTCATCCATGGCTTTCTCCTCCAGTTTTCTCATGAGATGCAAATATCTCATCCCATAAGGAGATAATAGATCATATGAAACAAACATGGTTTGCCTCCAGGCTCTCCCTGAAACAAGAAAACATAAAGTACATGGAGAGTAGCCAACCCATAAGGCACATTCCATCCTTCCTTCTTTCCCCATACATCTCCATAGAATTACAAGTACATTATCAAGATAGGGAATCAAGACAATGTTCTTGAAAACAGAAAATTGCACATATGGAGGTGTGTCATAGTCCCACATGTGGAACCAACGCAAGGCATCCCCTGCTTGCATCAAATGTAGATAAGGTAAGTGGTTTTTCCACCACTTACTTGCTGCCCACACCATATCACCATGGCTGAAAGTGTGATATATGTTTGGGGCTTTGGGGAAGCACCCATCATTCTGCAAAATCTCCCTTTTCCTCTCAAGGGAGTGGTCTAATTCAGAAATTTTCGGGGCCCAATACTGGCCATGAGGCTCACATGATATAACACTCCTTCTTGGAGCCATGACCTGCAAAAACATGGTGTAATAATGCATGAAATCAGAATAGAAAGCATATGTAACATGATCATGTTCTTCACCAATAATCCCTCCCCCATCAATGGAATGGTGCATGGATCTATTCTCTTCCTTAAAAGAAGAAAGAGTGGGCTGATTTAATTCTTCCTTTTTGAATCCTTCCATGCCAAATGTGCCATATGGAAAGTTTCCCTTCACATGTTGCCTCAAATCATAGTATAATAAGGGGCCATCCCACCACTTGTTTGCTGAAATAAGCTTCTTCAAAGCTTGGAAATGATAGAGGATAATGAGTGTTGGCTGAATGGAATTCAAGCAACACATGTCAGGCTCCAATTTCTCCCATGTGAGAGACTTCCTTTCATGACACAAACTCAATACATGACCTTTTGCATAAGACAACACAATACACAATGTACCAGCCATATAAGGCTCCATCCTCTTCTTGAAATACACATGAATATGGGGAATTGCACTCCCAATGGATACATTCATCCAATGTATAATTCCTCCCCTCATGTTTACAATAAAGATTGGAGCATCATTAACATCATGATATAAACATGCTCCCATATGCCATTTCATGAGAAGGTTGTATCTTCTCCCAACCCAAAGTACATACATGATTACGATATTCATTCTAAATAGAAATACATGTATATACAACATGAACACAAGTAGATGTATGGACATGAAATTCCACATGGGGTGTCCATAATCTCTCCTTATCAACCAAAACAAACATGCCTTCTCCTTATGCATTCTTTTCTTGAAATACAAGGCATGAGACAAGAAATTCAAAAACCTTGGGTGGTACCCAAACTCACCCAATAGTAACCAGCACAGGTGATCTCCTCCTTGCTCAAGATCTGGATGTGCTAAGTGGTTTGCATGCCACTTACTTGCTGCTCTTTTCATGTCACCATGTCTGAAAGTGAAATTTATATTTGGGGCTTTAGGGAAGCAGCCATCATATCGCATCACCTCCCTTAGCCCATCAAGGGAATGACCATATTTGAAAATAATCTTGGCCCATAGTTGGCCATGAAGCTTGTAAGGTAAAACACTCCCCTTAGGAGTTATGGCCTGTAAATATAAAGTAAGAGAATACATGAAATCATAAAATAAGATGTGATTTACATAATCATGCTTCTTACCCAAAGTCTCCAATGTTTTGTTGGCTTCCCTCTTAGAAAGAGATGACATTGATGCACAAGGTTGAGGGAACACTTTAATCTTCTTCTCATCATTGGAACTCCTTGGTGGAATTCCTTCAAGTAAGGAGACATCAAGGCATAGATCATGGAAGGATGTATGGACTGATGTGTCCTTGCTTTGCTTGAATAGATCTCTTTGCCTTCTTCTTGCATCAATATGCTGAAATAAAGAGGGACAAATGTTTCTTACCATGTGAAGCTTGCCCTCCTCTTTGCCTTCTGCAATCTTCAGGGTCTCATCCCTTGATAGTGATGGCACATGTTTCCCATAGATGGTACCATAATATTCATATAATGAGACCTCCTCAATGAGAGATGACTAAATACATAAGTGGGGAAGACCCTCCATGCTTCCACTACGCAATCCAATCACCTTCCTAGGGGTTTCAACCTTCTGCAAGGGATAGGAATGAGGTTGGCCCTCTTCCTCATCTCCTCTTTGTATCCTTATGGTTTTACAACCTTTGTATTTCAAGGGATTTTGAAATGAAATCCCTTTGAGATCTTCAAGAAAAGACCTCTCCTCTTTGTCTTTACTGCTCTTGCATAGCGCAGTGAAATTTTTTTGCTCTAACCCAGCAGCATATAGAAATGTAGATCTCTTCATACAATGTGCTGAAATGACAAAAAATGGGTTTTTAATTATACCTTGGTGGGATGTAGAAGCAAGAGCTTCTTCTACAACTATGTAGTCTTCCTCCCTTACCAAAGTTTTCTCTTCCAAGGTTGTGTCAGCGCTGGTACAAGTCTCCACCCTTTCAATCTCCTTGAGATCTTCTTCAATACCCTTCATGGTTTGGAAAAGGAGCAGGGAGATCTCCTCTTCTGTCATCCTTCCAAGTGGTGGAGCCATGCTCTTGTTTTTTCTGTATAATGCATCTTCTTTTTGAGGGTAGGAAGTGCATGGATCTTCCTCTCCTTCTTGAAACCTTCTATAGGTCTCACTGCAACCTTCTTCTCCTTGAAATCCTTTAGGAGTTTCATTCTCTTCATCTTTCTCCTTTGTCTGTATATCCTCTTCGAAGAGGCTCCTCATGGATCTAGAATATGATGAGTTAAAACTCATCTTCTTCAGAATTTTGAACTCTGATTCTTTGCTGTAAATTTCGCTCTTCAGGATTATCAAAATTCTATTCCAGAGATTGACTACAGGGGCATTTACTGGATATGTCACCTTTGAAGAAAGGATGAGATATAGAGGCTACATGGCCATCTGTAGAGTCTGTCTATATATTTTTAAATCTTCTCCTTCAAGGATTCAACACTTTGGCTTGAAGCCACAGGCCGAGCCAAAGATCATGCTCTGATACCACTGTAATGTCCCTTTTTCAGGAACAGCTGTAGATTGGGAATAATATGAGTTATTACCAATGTGGAGCTATAGAAATATGTTTTATATAGATTTAAAAACACTTAAACTTCAGTTAAATATGCAACAACAACCTTATACAACGTTTTATGGGCAAAAAGGTGGGGAAAGGTGATGATTTTGGCCCTAAAATGAGTATATTCAAAGATATGCGTAAAAATAAGGGAAATTGTGGGATTTTATTTCATATTAGGTCATGAGGGACCTATGATATAAATTTCAGCTCAAACAAATAATTCTAGCTAAGTTAAATAGTTCCTCCTTCCCAAACTAGGCTAGAAAACCCTGATTTCCCATGGCTTAAATTATGCAGAAAATGGCTGAAGAATGAAGAGCGTTATTTCTAAGGGTTTTAACTAAAATAATGCTAGAAAATTAGTATGGCAACTTATAATATGAATCATATGGTTTACATTAGGAAAAACAGAGATTTCCACAAAGAAAGGCCTCCAAATGAGGTGTTGCAACCATGCAATGAGATAGAAGAGCTGAACAACATAATTTACAGGTGGCTGAAGTAGTGTTTCATTATATTTTAGATATAAAATATATATGAATATAAAATCACATATCATAATGGGATCTATATTCAAAAAGATATTTTTAGTACATTCCCCTTAGGGATCTCAGCAAAAGATGAATAGCAATGAATAGATCTAAGATCTACACCATAAATCTGCAGTAATCTTCAGAAATTTCTGAAGAATATGATGCTCAATAGATCAGATCTGAAATAGGACATGGATTGGTTGGCCAATCCATGGATCACCTCAGTGAAGGAAAGGAGCCCTTTCACTGGAAATCTCTCCTCCAAACTAATGCAAAACCCACACTGCAACTCTGCCTGCAAAAGGGACACAGTTTCTGAAGCTAAATATGCAGATGAATTAAAATTCACTTTGGCCTGATGCCAAGATAAAAATCTAAAGCTCTGGTGATATAGAACACTCTCACCAATGGGATAGAAGACTTTTCCAGTGAAAAGAGGGGCTAGACATGCATAGATCTGAGAAGATCTATCTTCCACTTGTTGCAGCTCACTTAGAAAATGGAAATACTCACTGGATTTATGCTGCCAAAGAGAGATGGAGCTTGGAAAATTCCAGATAGTGGACCAATGTAGCACAATCTCCTCCAAGAGACCCTCAAGGAAGGAGGAGGAATTCCTAAACAGGAAATTCCTCTCTCTAGCTAAACAACCAATAGAGTTTGAGTTGCTCAAGCAATCTCAAGATCAAAATATCATAAAAAACCTTTCCCTTCAGCCTTCTCCTTCCTTTTATAATATGAACATGTGCAAAACCCTAAACCACCTCAAATGAATTAACCCCTTTCACATGGGATCCTCCTTCTAGAACTGCACTGGGTATTCAAAGTGTTTCAATGTATCTGGTCTGCTTGGTGATTTGGTCATGTTGACTCGGTCAAATAGCTCAATCCCGTTCACACACAAGTGGATTTTATTGAGAAAGCCCTAATTTGTCTCTATTCACACTGGGCATTGATTTATTTTTATGTTTTAGGAGTTTTTCATGTCCTCTTTTACATTTTATTCATCAATAAATAAAATTAAAAACATAGTGAAATGTTCCTATTATCTTGGGCTAGTTAGGAACATTGCATCCCAACCCAAATGTTCCTAAGTAGTATGTTTTTGGTTTTCATAGGGCGGGAACGAAAAAATTTACTTTCCAGAAAGTATCTAGGTAGTATCTTTTCGGTTTACATAGGGCGGGAGCAAAAACTAGATTGAAGAGAGTTGGGACTTGGGGTTTTACCAATGGTAAACCCGATATCTGATCTCGAACCCCACCATTGGATCTTCAGCCCATCAACGACGCTACGATTGGTTCTATTTTTAACTTCACTATTGTTCTACCCCATTTTTAGTGTTCCACACGGAGAGGAATACACACACCTCAAGTATCTGGTTCTACTACTTTTTTAGTATCCATGATTGTATGTTTCGAATTTAATCTATGTGTTTCATTTTGTTACTATTTTCAGGGATGACGTTGGATTTTGATGAGTTCGGAAGGCCATTTTTCATAATAAAGGAGCAAGAATATAAGACTGAGAGGTTTAGATGAAGGCCAGCATTGCAGCCAATAGGGTTTGTTGCGAGAATTCTCTTCACCTCACTCAGCCTCAAGGGAATAGAAAAGATGCTTTAGAGCCCTGATGACAATGTCACCATCAATAAGCTTCTGTTTCATTTATTTATTCTCTATTTCTAGATCGGTGAAACCACTTAAATTATGAAAATAATTAAAATTTATTTTAAAAAGTATGATTCATAAGTAGAAATTACTTTAAAAAAAATTGTAGATATTTTGCAAAGAGTGATATAAGCCAATACTCTGCGATCATTTTACTCTTTCTCACAAATTGTGAGGCCCAATTCCACAAACCTGAAGCAATTCCACTAGCCTTTGGGATGTAAAGGGGTAATCACTCAGTGAGTAAAAGAGAAAATCAAACCTCGAGTGATTCTGCAAAAAATTTGGATGTACAAGAGTAGTCAATCAGCCAATAAAATACCGTAGTCGTTGACAACCTCCTTTGAAAAACTGTATGAGGCATCTTCAAATACCACACTACACTATCTTAGAAATTTTCCAAATTAAGAAGCACTATATACTTAAATCATATACCACACATTTCACAATATACGTTGGAATTCTACAAAAATTTTGTTTTTGAAACAACATAAACTACACTAACTATGAATCTCCATTTCCTTCAAAAGGCTCCTAGCTACAATGTGAATGAAAGCCATTCTACCAAGTAACGAGGATAAAAAATTTAGAGTACAGAACCCCTTGACATGTACACAGGCCATGATTTCACTTATTGATTGATTAGACACAACAAATAAGGGGACTTGTAATGCATGCATGTTATGAAAACAACTCCAAAAATAGAAGAAAAGAGATTTCAATGCCTTAGAATTTAGCCACTTCGAGGGGGAAACCTCCTTTAAATCACATAAATGAACAATTATTGGATGATACAAATTACAAAACTTCCTTTTATATATAGGATTCCATGGGGTTACAATATAATCCTAGCTGACCTAACAATAATAATGTAAAGGCACAATAATAAAAATATTGGAGTTACAGGGGTACAACAATAACAATAAGGGGGCTACACTAACAAAAATAAGGGACTAAAGTCTTAATATAGGGACCTAACATGCCCCTTTCCTTCAAAAAAAGTGTTGTCCTCAATGCTTGAGTAGCTATGCATGCTTCTGTATGAAATTCTCATTCTCCCATGTAGAATCTTCAGTGTGTAAGTTCTTCCACTTGATGAGATACTCTGAAATTGATTGGTTTATTAGTTGTCGAGTTCTTGTTTCCGTGACTGCTTCAGGTTCCAATACAATTTTTCCTTCCTCATCAAGTTCTGGAAATATTGTTTGAACTAGAAGTTTTTGACCTATAACCTTATTTAAGCATGAGACATGAAAAACTGGATGCACTTGCGAAGAAGCAGGAAGCTCCAATTTGTATGCCATAGTAACAATATTTTGCAAGACCTTGTAAGGACCATAGTACTTTGCAAATAATTTATTATCCTTCTTAGCTTGCTTGAGGGACATTTGTTTATATGGTTGTAGCCATAAAAATACCCAGTCTCCTACATCAAAACTTCTCTTGATGTGATTTTGATCTACCTGTTGTTTCATTTGATTTTGTGCCAAATTTAGGTTATCGTTTGAGAGTTGGAGAAATTATTGTTGATGCTCGATGTGATCTTCCACTTCTTGAACCTTAGCATTTTCTCTTAAAGATGATGTGATGGATGATGGATGATATCCATAAAGTGCCATAAAAGGGGTCGTTTTTGCTGCAGTATGGAAGGAAGTGTTATACCACCATTCAGGGAGAGGTAACCACTTGACCCATTGTGTTTGTTTATTAGATACAAAACAATGAAGATATCCCTCCAAACAATTATTCACTATCTCAGTTTGACCATCGGATTGAGGATGATAAGATGAGTTATGAGCTAGTTGATTACCTAAACAAGAAAATAATTCTGTCCAAAAATTTCTAGTAAAAATGGGATCTTTGTCACTTGCGATAATATTTGGGTTTCCATGTAGCTTTTGAATTGTTTTCATAAATGCAGTAACAATTGTACTTGCTTTAAATGGATGAGATAATGCACAAAAGTGTGCATACTTGGTAAGTCTATCAACTACCGCCATGATGACACTCTTTTCGTCGGACTTAGGTAAACCTATGATAAAATCCATTGAAATCTCCTCCCAACATTGAATTGGAATGGATAAAGGTTGTAGAAGACCCGAGGTATTAATTGTCTCAACTTTATTTTGCTGGAAAACCAAACATTCTGCCACAAATTTTTGAATATCAGATTTAAGGCCATACCAAAAAAATCTTTTTTCACCCTGTGATAAGTTTTTAAAAATCCCGAGTGTCCTCCTAAAGGAGAAGTTCCAAAAGAATATTTTTTTTTAGTTGGGAATTCTTACAAAGATATAAGCGATATTTATACCATAAGGAATCATTTTTCCAACTAAATGTATTAGATGTACTAGGATCTTGCTGCAGCTTTTGAATGAGTGTCCACGCTTCTTCGTCCTTCTTCCATTCATCCCTTGATTTGGTTATCCAATCTATTTGGATACTAGAAATGGAACAAAGCAATGCTTCCACCTCTTCATTATTTCTTAAGAGTGCATTTGCAACAACATTTAGCTTCCCTTTTCTGTAGATGATTTGAAAGTCATAACCTAACATCTTTGTGACCCATTTTTTCTACTCTTCTGAAGATATTCTTTGATCCAAAAAGTGGTTAAGACTATCATGATCAGTTTTTACCCTGAATTGTCTTCCCATTAGGTAAGGTCACCATTTATTTAGTGCATGTAGTATTACTAACATTTCCTTCTCATAAATAGCTTTCTGTAAATATTTTCCTTTTATTGGGTGACTTTCAAAATAAATGGGTCTTCCTTCTTGCATTAAAATAGCACCAATTCCATTTCTTGAGGCATCACATTCAACTATAAAGGTTTTTGTGAAGTCTGGCATAGTTAAGACTGATGCGAGGAAAATTGCCTATTTAAGATGTTCAAAGGCCTTAGTTGCTTCAGGATTCCATGAAAGTGCACATTTCTTCAATAATGTTGTTAGATGTGTTGCTATTCTCCCATAATTTTTAACAAACTTTCGATAATACCCTGTTAACCCAAGAAATCCTCGCAACTGCTTTATGGTTGTGGGGACTTTCCATTCCTTAGTGGCTTTAATTTTGTTAGGGTCTACCTTAACTCCCACGTGAGATACAATATGACCCAGATCTTCCACCTCTTGTACTCCAAAGAAACATTTTGATGTTTTTGCATATAATTGTTTCTCCACCAATAGTTTGAGCACCCTCTCAACATGTTGAACATGATCCTTCCAAGACCTATTGTAGATTAGTATATCATCAAAAAATACTAGCACAAATTTTCTAAGGAATGGTTTTCAAATGGAACTCATCAACCCTTGAAATGTAGAAGGTGCATTCATAAGGCCAAAAGGCATGACCAAAAATTCATAATGACTCTCATGAGTTTGAAATGTTATTTTCAGAATATCTTCAGTCTTCATTCTAATTTGATGATATCTTGAATGAAGATCCAACTTGGTAAAATAAATTGCTCCATGTAATTCATCCAATAATTCATCAATCATGGGAATGGGAAATTTTTTCTTTAATAGTGAGCCTATTGAGCTCCCTATAATCTGGACACATGCGCCATGATTCATCCTTCTTGTGCACCAATACTACTAGAGCAGAGAAATAACTTTGACTAGTTTGAATTATACCAACCTCTAACATTTCTACAATCATACGTTCAATTTTTCTCTTTTGGACATAAGGATATCTATAAGGCCTGATGTTTGGAGGAACACTTCCTGGAATCAAATTAATAACATGATCATGATCACGAATAGGTGGGAGTCCTTTGGGAGTTTCAAACACCTTGGAATGATTGTCCAAGACTTTTTGGAGATATGGAGAAATAGATGATTTTGATGTTTGAACTTCTAGTGAGCATAATTGTGAAATTACGTGTCGTTTTTATTTCTTCAAAATATTTTTCATAACATTACAGATTATTATATTTCCTGTCTTCCCTGTGATACCCCGTAATTCAAATTCCTTTCCTTCTGAAAAAAAAATTCAAGAAAATTTCTTGAAAATTAAAAGCTATCGTCCCCAAAGATTGTAACCATTGTACTCGTAGTACAACATCAGCACCTCCCATTGGAATGGAAAGCATTGGACTTTTCAATACATATTCCCCCATGGTTAGCTTGATATTATGGAATTTCCAAGAGCAATTTATAGTTCCTCCATTTGCAACCATCGCTTGAAATTCTGGTGTTGGGTATAGGAAACAATTCAATTCCTTGGCTACCATAGAATGAATAAAATTGTGCATACTACCTGAATAAATCAACACTCTTACCTTTTTCTTTTTGATATGTACTTCTATATTGAGAGTTTTAGGAGTGGTAATTCCTACCAATGCATTACATGATATGGTTAGAATCATTTCTTCTTCTTCTAGGGTTGGTTCCTGGTGTATATCCTCTTCTTTTGAAGTTTCTTGTTCATTTTCTTCCTCCTCTTCACAATCTATGTAAAATAATGTCTTCTCATCACACTTATGACCTTTAGTATATTTTATGTCACAATTGTAGAAAAGCCCTTTTTCTCTTTTTCCTTCCATTTGTTGTGGTGTCAACCTTGTAGGTTATGGAAGTCTAGGAGTCACAACACTTCCATATTTATAGATGTGAGTGGTAGGCTTCCTTGTCACCATAATTTTACATTCAATTTTTCTTGCTAACGTGAAATTCATGTTGGATGTTATCCTTTAAAGTCCATATGAAGACATCAATCCTATGTTTCTCTAGAATATCAGTTACCCTTATATTCAATTTTTGGAAGTCCTCAATGTGCTCCATCACTAAACCCTTTTGTTTGAGATTTATCATTTGGCTAAAAAAAGGTGTTACTATTTGTATCCTCATAATGTGCTATCATTTCCTTCGTAAAAATTGACCAAGTGGAAATTTTGTTGCGGGAGAAAAGCCAACGATACCATACAAATGTATTTTGTTCTAAATATAAAGTTGTAATGCGTACCTTTTATGTGTTTTGCACATTATTGAGATAAAAAATTGCTCCATATGTAGTATCCATGTTACGGGATCCTTGCCATAAAACTTCCTCATACGATCTTTGGAATATGGTGGGCCTTCCATCCAACATTAGAGTTTATGAAATCACGATTAACATTTATTTTGTTCTCGTCATGAATTTCCTCTACTATCTTTTAGCCATTAGGAATCATTTCTTGTATGAACTTTGTCAAGCCTTCCATGTCTACTTTTATATCATTCTTCATGTTTTCCATTTTTTATTCCATATCTTCCATGCCATTCTTCAAACCATCCATATCATATTCCATTTCCTTCTTCAAACCATCCATCTTAACTTCCATGCATTTCTTAAAAACATCCAATTAATTTTTTGTTTCTCTTTGCAAGAGCGAAATTTGGTGCACTTACTCTTGTATTTTCGATATATCATGTTGCAATTCTTCATCTCCATGAGTCGTAGTAGAGTTTTATGAGGGCTTAATGGGTGTTGAATTATTTTTAGGGGGAATTTTATAACCCAATACTGATATATATTCTTAAATATGCTCTTGGAATCACTTCAATCTAATTTTCCAAACAAGACTTATGCATTTTGAAAACAAAGACACACCTTTCTCTCGCTTTTGAGGAGCTCGATATTGAAACTGAATTATTTCTATAATTTTGGATCTTAAATATCTGAAATTCGGTCTTGTAGTAGTCCTCTAAAACTTATTTCCAATGCCATAGGTTTGACCAGATTTGGATTCTTCAAGGAAAATTTATGCCCAATCTCCCACAATGACCTAATTATGGACTGGTTTAGTAGAGCGAACTTGTATGGCATGCCATGTGTCACTGTTTCATCCGTCAGCTCTGAAATTGATATACAAGAAACTAACGTTCATATACTTATAGTCTCTTTTTACAGAAATCCAATTTGATGCTTAGAGAGAGAGTTATGACGATTTTCCCACGGTCATCTATTTGAGATGAATTATGGGAGCCTGAAAGAACCCTAACTTTGACAGATCATATCTACGAAAATGTTGTGAACCAAGATCTGAAATTTCTACACGAGGTTTCTCAAGATTGCGTTTTTGCTTTGTAAAAATTTCTGTTTATAAACCTTCGTAGAAAATTTTTTATAGCGAAAATTCCATGATGACCTATTTAGGTGAAATTGAGGAGCCTGAAAAAACCCTAACTTCCTTAGATCATATCTCTGAAACTATTGTGAACCAAGATCTAAATTTTTACACAACATTCCTCAGTATTTCGGCTTCACTCTATAAACATTTCATCTTTTGAAACTTCATAGAAAAATATTTATAGTGAAAATTCTACAATGACCTATTTGGAGCAGAAAAACCCTAGAATCCAAACCTTTGATACCAAATGTTATGAAAATAGCTCCAAAAATATAATAAAAGAGAGATCAACGCCTTAGAATTCATCCACTTCGAGGGGGAAACCTCCTTTACATTACATAAATGAACAATTCTTGGATGATACAAATGAAAAAACCTCCTCCTATATATAGGAGTCCATGGGGTCACAATATAATCCTAGCTGACCTAACAATAATAATGTAAAGGCTCAATAATAAAAATATTGGGGTTAAAGGGGTACAAAAATAACAATAAGGGGGCTACACTAACAATAATAAGGGACTACACTCATAATGTAGGGACCTAACAATGCTAGCTGCTACCAATTAAAACATCTAAATTTTTGAAACTGTATTGTCCAAGAAGCTTTGCCTTTTCACCTATTGAATATTTTGGAAAATGATCTTCAATGTTGGTATGTCCTTCTTGCCTTTTTGAATGTCTAGTGTTCTTCCCAACCCTTAAATTTTTTTTGCTACCACTTCCTTTTATGGATCATAGTGTCATATGCTATAATTGAATCAATATGAGCATGCTCACAGCTATTAGTGCAACGTTGGATACTACTACACTGGCTATTCTATGAATCGACTTTGAATTCTTCAAGAATTGGATACTGCAATTAAGAAAAAAATTAAGGACATTCTAGCATTTGTTTTGTAAGTTTTTACTATTTTCATCGGTTTTTCCATTTTAATTACAAAAGATTGTTTTATTTGCTTCTCTGGTTGAAGATTTTTGGAGAGAACAATGGTTTTATTGTATATCCTCTTCCTCATCTCCGTCACTAGAAAATGCTAGAGTTTCTTGAATAACAATTAATTCTCTGCCATGATGTTCTCTGAGTCTTCTTAGAATCATGAACCGACTTTCTTCCAAACACAGTAGAGCTGCATATTTATCTGTGCTTTGCTACAATTTCAAGGTATGTTCAAGCATAGAAAGGTTTAGATTACAACTCTTATAGAATACATTTTGTTATAAGTGTAATGGTGAAAATTTGAAGACCATTTTAGAAAGTTCGTGTTATTAGGTAAAGGAATATTTCAGAAATCAATGACGGAGAAACGCCCTCCTAAATAGATCTTCCACATTGAAAATTCAGTCTGCAAAGAGGCCCATTTTGTCAAGGCAAAACTTAACCTAGATATGAAAGTGACTGCTATCCTAAAAGTATTGGAAAACTCTAATTCAAAATAAAATCTTATGTTCGAGAAACAAACAACATCACAAATCTAGTTCAAGAAACTTGTCGTATAGAAAACTCTAATTGAAAAATCTAGTGATTGTAAAACTTGGAAAGATTGACCCAAATTCAAATATAACAATAAAAAAGTCAAAGGAGAAAGCAATTTAATAAATTTATTAAATTGGAAGGATAAGTTAGAGACCTATCAGGCCTACTACTTGATGCTTTGTCAAATACATAACATCAACATTTTAGGCATACAAATGAGTGAATGAAACAAAGGATTGCTCCAATGGATATGTAGAAAAGTTGGTATAGGTTTTAGATTTCTCAAAGAAATGTGTGTCTGAATAGACCATCTATATGAACCAGAAGAAGGAAAGGGTGAAGTGTTATTGTTCTACATTTTTTTATTTTTCATTGAACACTAGAAATAAATTCTTGGTGAGGTGAAAAGGGCCCTTGAGAAGAAGGGAATACCTTTTGGAGGTGACTTGGCTATTGGCAGACTTGTAATAGAAGGTTGTGTTCTCATAATATAATGGTTTTGAGTAGAAATATCCACTCCAATTCAGGAGGATTTTATCACGTAATCCCTTGTTGAAATCAACTTCCACACATATTCGTGCAAAGGTTACAATACCCTTCACTGGCTTGTTTGTGTTGATCTTAATGAATCGACCTAGGTCATTACCAATATCGGCTAAAATATTAGGGTGAATTAAGTTAAGAGATAAATTAGGGATTTGAACCCAAACAAGAATGGCCAAAGCTCACATTATTAGGGGTTAAAATATATAAACCATGGTTGAATGGAGAGCCCTAATCAGCCCAAAATTATGGTCCAAGCTCAAGGACCCCCTGTTGATCCCTCTAGTTATTGAAATATACTATAAAGTATCCTTTTGAGGAGAATAATAGATTAGTGTGCTTAGACCAGGTCTTAGCCACCCAATCTTGAAGTACATATGCTGAAGGAAAAAATCCATTAAATAGAAAAATTAGAGCGTGATCCATGTAGTCAACACTGAGAGAATCAGATTACTTTTTGGCACAACAATGGTTGGGATTTTTTTGATATAACCCAAAAGAAAGGATGGAATTGAGAGATCCTTAGGAGACTCATTCATAATCCCTAGCTTTAAGGCTTCTTTTCAAAGATTTGGGTTGAGAGGGAGAGGGCCCACCCCCTCCTTGAGCTTCGCCTCATAATCTAGAAACTAGATTTATTACCGTGTTGTTTACTATGTCATGCTCGCTTAGTCTATTTGTATCCTAAAGTTGTCAGGCCTCATAAAGGAGATGCATAAGGCAGAGGGAATCCCAGTCCGTTCTTGACTCTTGGCTGCAAGGGAGGAGACTAGAGTCATAGCTCGCACTTGCAAACATAGTATCCCACTGAGAGGGGTCTAACAAGAACTCAACAAAACAAAATAATTGAATCCTTGATTACAACTGGTGGGGAGGGTGGATTCAGCTTCAATCAACTCTCCAAAACTATCTGTCGCTCATGATGACTTGAGAGAGGGCGAGCCTGCAACAAGCATTTTAAAAGAAGGCCCTTGACTACTTCAATGTTTAGAAATCTAGGGGATTTAGTGTTAAGATATTTCTCTTTGTTAGTGACTGTTTGTGAATGCCTTTTAAATTATTTAGATTAAGATCTTCTTCTTGTTTGATTATTAGTGTTCTTTATTCATGAAATAGTAACCATTACATAAACATAAATAGACAAGAGACAAAACATGTAGGCTATGAGATAGTTCCAAAACCTCTCACTCTTTAATAGGAAAATATGCACAAATTCTTCTTATAGAGATTCCAATTGACAAATACCAAGACCAAGACCCTTGACCTATTTCGCCACTCCACGACCAAGACATAGTCATCTTCCTTGATCCTTTGATCTTCAAATCATGATCCCTATAGCAGCATCCAAACATGGTGATTCATCACTGAACTTCATGTTATCACTGCAACACCTATTAGGACCAAGTATCTTCGAGCATCTTAGCATCATAACATCAGTGAGCACAATACCTAAAATTGTCGAGGTTATACATTATGATATAGCACCTAGCACTGATCAACATCGTAGCATAGAGTATTATTCTTATTAACACAGTATTGAGACCTTTCTGAGATTGGTGAGACTCCATGGTGTACTACAAGCTCTTTCTATGGTAGGATCGAACCACACATACCGAATCATAATAGAAAAGTGGCCTCATATTTTCTTTGACCCATGCTCCCAAGAGTCCCAAAGCAAAGAAACTGGATCCCGAAGAAATGACATGGACTCGGACAAGCATGATTAAGCCTATTTGCTAAAGGAGAAAATTCTAGAGGCTACTAAACCCACTCAAGAGGTAGCTAACTGCATTTTTTTATTGTTTAATTATAGGAATTATAACAAGAAATTTTCCCATGAGGGACTTCCATTGGCTTAGCCTTGGGTTTAAATGGTAGATATTCTACCAAAATCATTGACCTTTAACATTAAAAACCTTTATTTTTTGGAAAGAAAAATGCAAGGATAAATGAAGAGGAATTAGGCATTTATAAAGCTATAAACCCCCTTCATTGAGTGAATGGAGGCTATTGGGGCCTTATCATAGGCCCCAACTTGTTTTAAAAAATGTAAAAATAGTTTTTCCAATTGTCCTGGGACTAGCCTTGCTCTTTGGGGAGTGTTCAACATTCTCTAGACAACACGAATATGAAGATTGTGAGCATGCTCTTGAAAACACTTGATCATGAGTATTTTGGGAGTGAAATACTATAGATACTTGTTTGAAAGTTGAGCAAGAGGAGTACTTCCCTACAATATTTCCTTTTCCTAGTTTTTTCTTAATGGAGACTTGAATGAATAACACATCTAGAAGGATATTTTTATACACCATCTACTAACAAACCTTGAAAGATATTATGATGTGGTTTTTATTAGCAAATCTCAAAGTAGATATTATTATGTAACATATAGAAGAATATTACGTGGAGTGCCCATTTTTTGGATTTCAAGTGGAATTCTATGTTGTTTGGTCAATTATTGTGTTTGTACATTATTAATTATCTAGATATCAGTTTTTCCAGTTTTCTAGGCTTTCTTATCAACCTTATCTCTTTGGTGAGATGTGTACTTCATAGGTAGGGGTCTCTTTTTCATATCTACTATCCTTCACTCTTGGTCTTATATAGTTTTTATTCTTTTGGTCTTAGCCCCTTATTTAACTTCTCTATTACTTTGTCTTGCATGTTAAGTATATATTGTTTAATGACCATAATGTTTATTTTAAGGATTGAGGTTCATTTTTCTTGAATCTATCCATCTCCATTTCCGTCTCACTCAGAACGCTGTATTGGGAACATCACTAGTAGATATTTCTATGGAGAAGGAAATATAATCAATTGAATTGTCAAAGTAGTGTCTGTTATCTTGGTAACTGAGATAAAGTTGAAGATGTTGACAGTCAAGTATGAAGGGAGGGTATCAGGGATGGAAAAAAGATAAAAGAAGTAGCATTTCCCTGGCCTAGCAGAATTTGTCTGGGATATATTTTAAAAAAATCACTCAATATTTTTTTACAATTTTTTTTTTAATTTCAACAAATAATGGAACCTACCAATAATTATTGTAGTGAACATATCGAAGTTAAAAAGGAATTTCCCTATGTCAGAGTAAAATGAAGTAATAAATAAAACAGTACATAAGTTGAAAGTTCATTGAACAAATGTATAAATTAGGATGTGCATACGAATGCCAAATAATGGAATAAAAACCGTTTTAGCTAATTCATCCATCCATTCTTTAGGCACTCTTTTGTCCACTATGATGTAGGCTCTAGCCTGCAGAGTAAAGAAAAGAAGTTGGATGATGAACACATGGTGGTCTTTGGCTGTTTACAAGTATGATAAGATTGTGGAGCAATTTCACTAATGCTTTGAGCAGATCTTCATAACTCAATTTTTGCAGCTTACACAATTTGGTGTGTAGTCATATTGTAAATTCCAAAATTTGGCTGATAAATAATAGTTATGTAGGCCCAAGGGTTGGCTCAATTAGTTGAACCATCTGCCAAAGGCATGTTGTTGATGGGGATGGCATAGCTCACAGGTTCAAAGCTAGTTGAGTTTGTCAAGGTTTCTAGCTGCTGTCATGGCTTGTGGTTGTCATGCTCTCCATGGTGGTCTTTAGCTATTTACAAGGATGATGAGATTGTGGAGAAGTTGCACTAATTCTTTGAGCTGATATTCATAATTCAATTTTTGCAGCTTCCACAATTTGGTGTGTAGTCATATTGTAAATTCCAAAATTTGGCTAATAAATAATAGTTATGTAGGCCCAAGGGTTGGCTCAAATAGTTGAACCATCTGCCAAAGGCATGTTGTTGATGGGGATGGAATAGGTCACAAGTTCAAAGCCAGTCATCTCTATCATGGTTTCCAGCTGCTATTTTGGTTGGTGATTGTCCTACTCTCCATCTGGATATTTGGGGGAAGGGGATCTTGGGAGGTTTTCTTGGCCAAAAAAAAGTTATTGATCCTTTTAATATGAACCATGAATCATGATGTAATTGCTCATGATTTATCATTTAAGAAGTAAAATATTAAAATATATTTTCATTTATACTGCTTTATAACTTCTTTATCTTTCAAGTTTTCATTTTTTTTTTTGAAAATTTCTATTTTTTGGGATTCTCACTTCTCAGCTCCTATTTTTTTTTCCATCTTCATTCTTGCTTCTGGCAACATTGTTATCACCTACATGTATAAGAGGATTTCAAATTATTTATGTTGTTTGCTTCAATTATTTTTCAACATTATTAAGAGTAGTAACAATACAAAGATTTTTTTTCCCTCCTTTAATAACTAATAATCATAATGGGGACTTATTGCACATTTTATGGATTGCCTTTTTTTTTTTGGCTTGGGTTGTCATCATCGTTGTTTGAGCTTATCACTGGCAGAATGATTAAGTGAGGCAGTTGCTCCAAAAACCTCTCCCAGTGCCTAAGTAGCACCTTGTTGGCATCCACTTAGTTGCTTGTTCTTTTCGAACCATCAGTGTACAATGTAATCTCCTTGACTTTGAGCATAGTCTTGCATTGAACTGGGAAAGATGGAAAATTCCGTCAAGCTTGCAACAATTTTCTAGTCTTATCTCAATATCAACAACCCTCTTTTCTTCCTCATGCTTCCACACTCACTTATCAAACTATGCCATAGCTTTTTCCATTGCCTCCTTGATGATTTATCTCACCTCCAACTTAAAAAATGGAGTATTATCCTCCAGTCGTTGAAATCTCTCACCCACAATGACAAGTGACTCAAGAATTTATTGTTTGAGGAGCACATGTTCATGGAAAAATTTCACTTCCCACAAGGTTTCTTAGTATCATTCCATGTGGAGGAATATTCCTACCTATGAAAATATTTCTTTTCAATGCAGATTGTCTCTTTAGAGGAGTCCCATCAAATCCCATCGTTTTTAATTATACAATTGACAGGCAGGACCCTCTTCCCTCATAGTTCCTTGAGGGAGTGTTTGGACTTTGCTAATATTCTTTCTATCCTTATTCTGATTGTTAATGGCTAATAGAGGCTGAGATAATGCAGTAAAAAAGTGAATTAACAAGCCCAGTTCTTCTCCAAGTGTGAGAACAAACATTAACTTCATAAGAATTAAAATATGATTTATACTACTCACTAATGGCTGCCACCATTATCGCAAATTATGGAGGGATTTACAAATCAGTACATAAATTTTATGTCCTGCAACATAAGGCATATTACCTTAATCTTTCTAATTGAAAAAATTGGGACGTCTATGTCAGCTCCCCGAGGCCTAGTGTTTTTTCGAAGTCTCAACATTTTGACTTACTATTAATTTCAATAATTCATTAGTCTTCCTTTGAACCTCAGGTTTTGAAAATGTTGATGTCATATACTTTCCACTCAATGGCTTGTTAGAAATCCAATCAACAACCTTGTTGGATGATCTTGTAGCTTAATGAATTCTACTTCTAACCTTTCTGCTAATACATCCTTTTAATGCATTGAAATTGGGGGTTCAAACTTCCAAATTCGAGAAGAAATGCATTATGTCATCACAACATTGATTATAATATGAGAATTACACTCCATTCCATTGCCAGTCTTTCCAGGCTAGGCCTAGAAAAAATTTAACTCCACTATAAGATCCCTCATTCCTACTAGATTGTTGATGTTGATTCCTATTTTTTCCATATAGACTGCAACCATTTCCCCAGTCTTGATCATTATTACCCTTCCACTAAATTCTCTTCTCGGATCACTTTTTTCAGCCCTATCAAAATTTGACTTGAATTGTCATCCCTTTGGGGGTTCCATTTTGACATCTTAAGAGTGGTTGGATGTTAAAATTGGAAACTAGGGCCAAACTCCACTTTGGACAGCTCATATTATGGAGAATATATATTTTTTGGATTCCTCTTTCTAAGAGGTTCAAGATTGATCTAAATATCATCTTGTTTGGATGAGCATAAGTGATGTTTTGAATTTATTCTCTCAGAAATGTGAAAATTGTCAATGTCGGCCAGAAGTCTAATGTAGGCTCATAAGCCCCAATGGATGTGTCTCCACCCTCAACGAAGTATATAAATATGAGAGGCCTATTCCATATTTTGGACATCATCAATCATCACATATCTCTCTCTCCTCTAATCATTGGTTCATACAACACTTGGAGCTTCTCTCTCTTTACCTCACACATGTGGATGAAGGACATATTTCAGGGTAGAATTTTAGACCTTTTTATGACTCTATTGCAGAGGGTTGACCAAGGGTCAACCTTTCTCCCTTTGCTGCATTTTTCAGATAGGAAGTATGTAACAATATGGTGGTGAATCGTAATCAAGCTTAAACAAATCAACCAACACATTATCATTCTTAAGTTGCCACATTAAATTTCAATTTCTAGCTCTCATTTGTGTGTCAACTGTATTAGTATTTTTGAACAAATTCACATTTTTTTAATCCCATATTTCTTTCATATCCAAATATTTGGTAATAAACATAGCACATTGTGACATCCTAGTACTTTGTGGGTTTCTTGATTTGGTTTCAATGAATTTTCATAGCACGCCGAGTTGTTTAGGTCAACAAGTTTTTAAATTAAATTGAATTAATTGACCACCCAAAGAGGATAACAACCTCGAATGCCTTTATTGAGCCTTTATTTCTTTAGTTGACATGATATAGGCATTGTAACAACCCGAACTACTAGTTTTTTCTACTTATTTCTGGGCATGGCATGTGTTGATCTTCCTAGGGATCTTTTCCATGATGGCATCTTGTTATGAACTAGAAAAGAAATTAGATATCCCAAATGATCGATGACATTTTAAATTCAGGTATGCCTTGCCACTTATTCTAAAGCTAATGTTTCCAATGCATATAGTGACTACCCAAATCCCATGAGTGAGGAATTTTTTGTGGTAGCTAGAGACTAGACTTGCCCTTTCAAGAGTCTAGGAAGGATGAAGTTCTAGTGGGTAGTGAGAGACCAGACTTTCCTGTTGCAGTTATATCTTATATTTATATCGTGATAATATTTGTAGGAATTAGGGAGATAATACGTATTCAGTAAAATCTCTATAATGCTTGAGATCCGGTGGAATGATTCACCTGAAAACTTCAAAAATAGGAATTAAGGAGTGAAGTTTCCCCAACTAGCTTCTCAAATCAACAGAATGCAATAATGCAATAAAATCAACAGCTTTTAGTGTAGGTCATCCATCATTTTTGTTGTTGTTGTTGTTAAAATATATCTTATATTTACGAAAAAGTATTTACAAACAGTAAATCAGAAGGTGGAAGTGTATACAATGGAGTTTATATCAGTATCATCTTTTGTAAGACTAGAAAAGCAGAAATAAAGTCTGAATAGGTTACCAAATATAAATATTTAGCATCTCTTATCAATCATTCACCCTTAGTTAATAGCTAGTCATGTACCTCATTACACCACATGGAAGAAAAAGTAGACAGATAACTAATTTTTTTCTCAAAAACAAACTTGCAATTAATCTTCCTAGGGAAACATAGCAGAGACTCTCAATCACTACCAAATCCCAATGAAGGAAGAGTGGACCAGATAGTTACAATTTCCAAACAAGGAAACCCACCAGTGAGCCCAAAATTGAAGGAGAACTAAATGTTGGTCCTGATTATCTTTCCAAAAAAATTAGGAACGGTGTAATTTGTGTGCTCACATGTCTTTTAGATCAACTGACACCCCATATTGCATTGAGAGTTATATTTAATAGATTTTGCTAAAGAAACAAAGGTTAAAGCCTTTTTGGTTGATACTACTGCAAGGACTGACCAAAGATCCACCTGCATCCCTGCAAAATAGGTTTCTTCCTGATAAGGGATTAGAGGTTTTGGTTTAGGAGATACTAGCTATGTGGGAGACTTGAGGTTTTCTAGACCTCATAGGATGTTGGAGTATGTGGCATTTGTGGTAGAATTGGACGCTTTTGGGAAATTTTAGAAAGGATATGTGGCTATGGCCTGGAATAGAAGGGATGTGGAAATGGACATATATATGTTGTCCGTGATGCTTGCCAGGGATATGGATATTCAAATGTTTTTTAGGGTGTTAGGGCAGTCCCTCTGCATGTCTTTGTGCAACAAATTGAATCCATTTGTAGGGAGTGGGAAGTTGATCATTTTGGATGAGGAGATAAAGCCTCCTTCACCTGAAATATTTGATTATCTTTGTAGTGGTAGTGTACAGGAAGAATTTTTTCCTTATAACTTTTCACAGAGGAATATTTGAGAGGTGGATAACGAGCTATTGTGTAGGTATAGGAAATATGATATGGATGAATTTGAAGAATATTTTGTTAATAGTGATAATCAGATTGTTTTTATAAGACTAAGTGACCCAGAAGGATTATTCGTTTTGTCAATCGAGCTAATTTCAACTGCATTTTCAGCTATTTCTTCTTGATAGTGGTGGATAGGAACAAGTATTTTTTTCAAATGATCCTAGCAAAGGAGGATGGTGAGCTTCTCTATAGAAATGAGCAGTATGATCTGGATGAAGTTAAAGAATATTCAGTTTCTTTATTGTAGATCAGGAACACATTTATAATATTGAGCGGCCCATTTTCCATTATTTCTCTTTGATAGGTGATTTTTTAAGTCCCATTTACTGCCTCTCAAAGACTTACTTCTCATGATTTGTGATAAATCTTTGTTTGGAGGCCATTTTGTTTGCAATAGGCCATTTATTTTCTTCAGAGTTATGCTATCTTCATATTCATTATAGTTGAACTGTTTTGTGTAATATTCACATTTGGCCTCAACCAATATTATTTGTATATTCTATACTATATTTCTAGTTTTGGTTAAGGCTAATATAGTCAGCTCAATGTACGTCCATAACCCCTCCTTGTATAAATCACCCTACCCTGCAGTCTCACATAAATACACAACCCCTATTTATATTTTCACACACTGAAATTTTCCATTACTTTTGATAAATGGATTTAGTCTAAGTTCAACTTAAATCATTGTGCTTTCTTGTTATCAGTTTGATATACTTTCTACATGGGTTATCTCTCTCTATCTTGCAATAATTCTATGGTTTATTTCTCGCCACAGGGCTATGCCTCTCTTGGATATTGTAGTGTTTTTTATCTCCTATAAATTGCATATTTTGGGTTTTTTTTTTTATTTGGTTCAATTCTCTTGCTAACACTCATTAATCTCAAAAACTATAGCAAGCATCTTCCTTTATGCTTGGTGACATTTTCTTGATAATTAGGGAGCCAAAGTTTCTTCATACACAAATTGGAACATCAACATGCATGGATTATTAACAAAGAGGATTTCGGACTAGTTACCTCAAAGGATGAAAAAAAATTAGTGTTATCGAAGTCATACCAATCCAAGGAAATTTTGGTTCTGATATGCTAAACAATTTAAAGAAGCGGGAGACAAATTTCACTGGATCTTATTTTATGCAAGTGGTTAGAAGAACATCTGGTTCTTTTCTTATGATAAAATTGAATCTCTTTGAGTGCCTCAAATTGGAAACCTATGCATATAAAAACAAAAAACTCAAATAATTCTGGACTACCAAAGACCAAACACCATGCCTTTGAAGAAATTTCACAAATGGATATTTTTGTTAAAGTTTCTATATACAAAAATTCTCATTCTTGAATAATTTGGTATTGAGAAAATATGAAAAGAGATACATTTTATGTTATACATATTGGATGTTGTATCTGTGGTTGTTGTTAATCATAATGTACAGTTAATCCATCAGAGAGCCACCGTATAACAAATTATGGAACATTTATATCCTCTTTTGGGGCATTTGACTGTGAACTCCAATATAAGCATACTACAGCTAGTACATTCCTAGACTTCTCCATTGATCAACTTCATGATGTCTAGCTACAAAGTCACCGAGATTCAATGTAATGAGGTGAAAACTTAATGACACCAATTTACCAAGATTAGACTCTCATGGAAAGCCTAGTATACTACAAGACGAATTGGAGACTGCACAACCAATATTGGATCTTAGATCAAATGGGCTACATCGTATGGGTTTCAAGCAGGTTGCCTAGATTTCACCTCCAGTCTAGCAACCCATGTGGTAGTATCATCTGGAATATCGATGAAGATCAGAATAGCTACATGCCACAATATTACATTCCAATCAATTCTCATGTGCATGTGCAATAGCATGTCCAAAGACAAACAACACAAATTATTAATTACAACCTTTACCAGATAGTAAGTTGAGGTTCTCGAAATCTTAGATATCTTGATCCAACACAACTGTCTCAACATGATGGATTTGGATATTCTTATATTGAAAATTCTATTTTAACTAATAAATCTAATCACAATTCTCTGAAGTAGGTGTATTAATCTCCATCTTTATGCAAATCCAGGTAAGTTCATTTTCATGCACAGGTGCAACAAGCTCACAATGATTCAGATCTTGATCAAGAGCACAGTGACCCAAAGGTAAAAAATTACAATGATGTAGCTATCAGTGCTTTTCTCTCTTCAACATACTATCATTATAATGAAAAATTGCCTCAATATGTTGTTTATTAACATAATTTACCTTATGAGAAAGTGTCTCATCTCGAGGAGAAATTTTCTCATTAGCATACCATTTCCAATGAAAAAATTCCAAATTTGGATGAAAAGTCAATTCATCAACAGGCATTGCCTCATGTGCTTTTTTATCCCGTGTTATAAATAGAATCATCAATTCAAGCCATCCTATGTCTCAAATAATTCCTTTTTCTCAAGGTCATCAATTAGAAAGTTCGTTATGGATAATGCCTTCATATTTTGAATCAACCCCATCACAAATAAGATTTATGTTGCTCCAAGTTCAGCAATATATGGGTGATGGAAAAGTTAAAATGTTCATCAAGTCAATATAGGTCCACCCATATTTTCTAGACTGCAAGGGGATAAAGTTAAACAAATGAGTGCAAAAAATTTAAAATAATAACCTTCTCTTAATTCTCAATTAATGAGAGGTCACATGAGACTAATAGGGTTGTTCAGAAGACAACATTGGACCAAGATGATAAAATTACGCTATTATGAGGACATCAGTAAATCAATCCAAAGGGAATGATGTTGAGAAAATCACTAATTTTTCAGGGAGTTGCAATTCCAACTTGGCTGTAAGATTTCATGGCATATAATGCTTAGTGAATATGAATACATTTTTCCCTTCTATTTTGGGTGATTTTTATCAAGCTTACCACAAAACTAAAAATCCTGACACTTTTGTGGAAACATAATGACAACTCAACTTTCCTATTACTGCAGGGGATAAGAGATCCATAGGCATTCTTACTATGTCATAACCAGATGACCTAGACATCCAATTGACAAATATAATTACTAATGCTAAAGAGTTACTTCCCTCTATATGATTTTTTTACTGGTCAAAACTTCCTTCCACCTGAGATGAGGCACTTGAAGCAGATTACAACATCCCACTTGATGATATGTCAATTATTATTGCTAAGAATGGAGATGTATAAATTCAGATTTCTCTGAATGAGGGATTAGAATATGCTCTAAAAAAAAGCGACGCATTACTCAATCAAGCTCAATTGGTTCAGAGTTGGAAATCAGTAAAGTTATTCTAAACAATTCTGACTACCAAAGCACAATTTTGGATTCCTAAGAGGAAGACTTAGAGGGATTGAGTGCAACATTTGATCCTACCATAAAGGAAATTTCTCAAAGTAACATTCTAATAGTTGCAGGTATGGAAAATGGAATTAACATGGAATCTCAGCCTAATAAACTAAATTTATCTAGCAAATCCAACATGGAATAACAATGCCTCAATCCACTTGAGAGATGAGTTATGGATTACTATTTTTTTATTTTTTATTATGGTTGTACGAAAAAACTTAGTTGGGTTTCACTCCCTTACTGGAATGAGGATGATACTTACGAAGGTTTTGGAGGAGCTAATTATATGATTAAAGGAGGTTATAGCACTATTATGGAGGCAATAACTGAAGGTCTTAATATTCAGCTAGGTGATGTTGTAACAAAGATTTCATACTTTATGAAGGACCCAAAGTCATAAGGTGGAATAGAGAGAGAGGTCAAAGTTTCAAATTAGAATAATGAAGATTTCATGGTGATGTAGTTTAATAACTATACCCCTCGGCTGCTTGAAAGAAAATACAATAGAGTTTTCTTAGCTCTTCCAAATTGGAAATTAGCCTCCATTCAACAACTTGGATTTTGTAACTTGAACAAGGTAGTTATGGCATTCTCGAAGGTATTTTTGGATGACAGTGTGGATTATTTTGGGGAAAATAAAGAGAGAACAAATTTATGAGGCCGATGTTTTATGCTTTTGAATCTAAAGAAAATAGTTGGTGCACCAGTTCCGATTGCTATTGTATTTAGAAAGGTTGAAATCACTACAAGGAAAAGACCCTCTAGCGGATGTTTTTTAGGAACCCCTTATAAAAATACCCCAGACATTCGTTTCTATCAGAGGTTCCTATAGGAGGTTGGCGAGTGGAGGTTTTTGCAAATGTATTTCATTCGATGCTCTTATCACCGTAAAACACACCAATGCGTTCAACAAGAGAAAGCACTATTGCGGTTAAAAAATTTGCACACTGGACACTGTGTGCTCCGTAAACACCTGCCCAGTGCGTTGTATCTATGTAGAGCATCGATACTTTACATAACTTGCACACCGACGCCTCATAAAAAACGCGTGAAAATTGAAACCACCCTAGTCACCCTTAAATGCACCGGGTCACCAGTGCACCAAGCCACCCTGAAATCCATGTGCACCAGCACAGGGTTAAATAAATAAAAAATTATGGCCAAAAAACTGCACAAAACATAGGCTCACTGGGAACTGCGCACTCCTAACACACCTGCCCAGTGCGTCATATTACTATACAACACTGTTTCCTTACATATCTACCACACCGGTGCTTCCAAAAACGTGCGCGAAAATAGATACCACCCGGTGTGGAATAAATAAAATGCACTGGGGTGCCTATAAACCCCATGCACTGGCAGATGGTTAAATAAAAAAAGTTACGGCCAAAAAATCGCACAAAACTTTGGCACACTGGAAACTATGTGCTTCGTACACACCTGCTCGGTGCCTTTAATTAAGGAAAATCACCGATGTGTGTCAACATGTCAGCACCGGTGCCTGATAAAAAACGCGCGGAATAGAAACTGCCCAGGGCGGAATGACGGAAATGCAACGGGGTCCCCATAAATGTCGCGTACTGGAAAAAGGTTAAACAAAAATAAAATTGCGGCCGAAAAACCGCACAAATCATTGGCTCACTGGACACCGTGCCCGGTGCGTCATATTAATGTAGAGCACCGGTGCGTTACAGATACGTCACCTCGGTGCCTCATAAAATAGCGCGAAAACAAAAACAGCTCGGGGCAGCATATTGCAAACGCACCGGTACGCCAGTAAAAACCCTGCGCACCAGAACAGGGTTAAATAAAAAAAAATTACAGCCAAAAAACCGCATTTTTCACTTTTGTCAGTGCTACAGAGCTCTCAAGAACTCGTACAAGTTATCCTTGTTTGAGCCGCCCTAACATCCATGTTCCCATTGCACTTATTGCATGCACTGCTGCTATGCATTGCCACCAATCTCTAGCTTGAATTTTATAAAACAGTGGACAAATTTTCTTTTGCAATTTCTAGAGACAATATGCCTCCTCAACGGGTAAATGTACAGGTATTTTTATTTTTTTTCCATGATTAAACCTTTTATCGGATTAGAATTTCAAAAAACCTTAAAATTAACCATTAAAAAAAAATAAAAAATTCTTGCATGGTGCGCTCGAGCCGTTCGGTTCGCACTGGTTTGTAGTGCTACCTGTAAATTTACAGGCCACACCAAAACCAGTGCTAACAGTATCCTCACCGGTTCTAGGGTAGTACTGCAAGGCACACCGTGTTATTTTAAAAAAATTTAAAAATTGCGGTGTAGTGATTTACCAGGCCTCACCATTGACAATGTGGTATCATGGCAGTGCAGTGCGTTGACGGAATTATCTATCCCGGGGTGTGTAATGTGGTTAGCGCACCGCATACCGCAATTTTACATTGTCAACGGTTTGGCCTAGTAAACCGGTGCTAGGGGTATCCGCACCGGTTCTGGGGCGGTACCAAAGGCACCCCATGTTATTTTAATTTTCTTTATAAAGAGAGGAGCAGTGAGTTACCTGAATGCACCGTTGGCCTAGTTGAATAATGGTGATGCAGTGCGTTGACTGAAATAACCGCTTGGGGATGACTATTTTTGTCAGCGCATGACTTACTGTATTTTGCCTACATCAATAGTGCAGCCTTTTAAAATACCGCACCAACGACTATGTACGGTGGTAGGAGGACGATGCGCTAACATAGATATATGCCCCGGGGCATATAGTGTAGTCAGTGCATTGCCCTCCTGACAATGCATGTATTGAACAGTGCGCTGAAAACATTTTCTGGAGCACCGCCCCTGGTGTGCTGAATATAATTAGGTGCACCGTATCCGATGCGCTCTGTTGAAAGACACACTAGTACTGGTGTGTGACTGTGTTTTTTACGCACTGACTGTTGTTTTATTTATTTTTCAAAAAATATTTATATACGTATATTTCTAATTACATGTGTCATTTAATAAAAAAATTGTGTTTAATTTGTCAATCATTGAAATACATGAAAGGAGAGAAGAGGGGAAACAACAACAATAACAGGCAGAACAATATAACATGGTTCGCCCGTGGGAGGCAAGAGAGAGGGAGAGAGATGCGTACCCTCGCCCTATTATAGTAGTGACGCATGGACTCCTAAGTCAGGTAGGCCTCCTCAAGTTCTATGAGGAGGTTACTCCCTGAAGTTCCATAGTTTGTTTTTGAGACATCTTATCCAAAGGTGGAATGCCTAGCGATAGGCTTTCTGGGTTGGTATCAACCAGTGGTACTCGCCCACTGAGGAGGATGTATATTTTATTATAGGGCTATCGAGGAGAGGGGTGGATTTTCCCTCGTTCCCCAAGGTTCCAGCTGGCTGTGTGGCAGGGAGTCAGTTAGTTTACTCCCAGAGATACATTGGAGCACATTTCGTATCTCCCGCAGATTTTTAGGTCGCTAGAGGGTAGTTACGTATTGGTGCATTTGGTCATGAGGAGGTCCAATGTCTCTCACTTATCATTTCGACCATTACACACAACACGAGTGACAAGAAACACATTAGTTGCTCGCTTTTATATTATGTTGATTCTTTACTATAGCAGCCATGACTTGTTAGGTGGTCTGCCATTTTTTTACGGTAGTTCTGTACAACATTATATAGATGTTGTGCTCATGCACAAGGGAGGGTCGACCTTCCTTTTTTCTTCAGAGATTTTTTGTTTATTTTTTGAGAGGTTTCCAGAGACGAGACCTAGTTTTCTTCGGTAGCCTCGTAGGCCGGTTACTGAGGCACGTATGCACATGTGGGGGCAGATGATGCCCAAGAGGGAGGAGACTCGTTTTCTTGCGAGGATATCAGATGATGCACTAGAGTTGCTAGCTAGTGTTGATGATCATCCCTTCATCATGCTCCCCTATCCTTATGCGGGGTTGGATTGGAGAGGGTGTGTCAACATCCTCTTCACAGCTGATGAGCCGCTAGATGATAGAGGTAATATTACTATTTTATTTAAATTTATTCTAACATGTTCTTTAACTTTTTTTTATTAAATTTCGTAATGAAATTGTCTAATTATTGTTGTGTACTTGAGGCCACAACTTTCATTTGCAGACTAACATCACTGCTCTTGTCTTGAAAACTGTTTGAACTTGCATGCTCGACATAAGTTGCATGTATACCATTTTCTTGCTACAACAAAGGCTTAAAGCAAAGGAAATCATCTTTGAAACAAATTTGACATATTTTCATCTTAGAACTTGGAACAAAATTTCTCTTTAAAGTAGCATAACATGCCTTCAAGGATTTGGAATCTTTGCCATTAAACTGCACATAACCAAGACCAAGATTCTTGGTTTGCTCCTCAACCAAAATAGGATCAACCATGCCTTGTGCATGTTTGCCTAATACTTTGCCTTCATAGCCTATTTTAATCATTAACTTGGACCCTATACCTCTCGTGTGATTTTTGAAAGAACCAACACATGTTTCTAATGAGGAAACTAAAGACAAGTTAGAGTGGATTACCTCTTCCTCATGCATTTTCTTGGTCAAAGCCTCTTCGGCTTGATGGAGTTGCCTCTTGATATCATGCAATATTTGAATAATTTCTTCCTTCTCTTCCTTCATGGTAAACAGCTATTCACGAAGTTCAGTGATTTCTCTTTTATCCTTAAACAAAATATGCACCATGTCCTTCAATATAATAAAGTCACGCTTCATATCACCATCGAAGAATCTTGTGAAGGAGGAACCTTCACTTGTAGAAGTTGTCATTATGATGTCAATGAACAAAAGGAACTTCAACAAATTTCTCGAAGCTTTTCAAAACAAATGAAAAAGCTTTTTTAACCAAATGGCTGTAAAGACCAACTCTTATTCAAGCAGCCAAACAACAAACAACTCCAAGAGATTCTTAACAAAAAATCGTCAAGAGGGTTTGTGTTTCAAGGGTGACTTTGAGGTCCTTTGGGGTAAGGAATATGCCTTATCCTTTATTCTTTTTTTTTTCCTATCCAAGACTTAGCTAATTAATAGCTATCCCCAAATCTCAAGCAAACTCAAACAACAATCAGTTTGCAATCAGTAAAACAGTCAATCTTTTACACTGTTTAAACACCTTTCAAGCTATACAACCAAGCAACCAAGATCTAATACCAACCTGATCTGAAAATGGTCTAGATAACTTGTATGTATTTCAAGAAACTACCACTTAGTTTTAATTATAATGATCTAGCTTGTACTTGACAATTTTGCGGAATTATTTACTTGGAGTGGTCTATGAACTTTTACTTTTTATGTGACTTAAGTTCATTTTTTCTTGTTGCAATTTAACATGTATGACAGAAACATAATGCAACCAATAATCATTAAAACACAACAACAATTTTAATCTAGGAATTCACCCGAAATCTCGTGGGCTACGTCTCCTTTGAGCTTGGTCATCTTGACTCAACTCTTTGGGATTATGGTAAGTTTTTGTACAAAGTAAATAATTAATTCCAATGAATACAAAAATGATCCAAAGGACTGAAAATACCATTTAAATCCATCTAATGGTTGTAGAAACTTTGTAAACAGCTTTAGGCTCGTGTTGACACGATTCCTTCTGTCGGTGCACTAAGCTACTTTGAGCTTCTAAATGGCACAAACTCCCTCGGAATTATTTTTCTATCATTGAAACAACTCCAGATATAACCAATACATATTAGACACCAAATACCAATTGATAAATTGATCAAATTGAGCACTGCATTCCCCAAATAGGCTATCCTCCACGGTTTGCCCATGGCTGCACAGAACTTCACATCCACTCTCCAAGCTCTATAAGTTATCAAAATGTTCTAAAACCACTTCCATTGGTTCCATAATGACTGAAATAGTCAAGATAGAGTTTTGGTTCATAAAAAACGGCCTCCAGCTGCTCTGGTTTCACCTCAATCACCTATCGACACCCCGTGGCACTAGGGTCAAGGGAAACTTCTCTATTGAGTTTTCGACCTCTAAATGTACTTAACACTTGCTGAAACTTCTTTAAATAGATTTAAAATGATTTTTTCAGCCAATAATGACCAGTGGTTCACTGCAAATGTTCTCAAACATCTCTTTCTAAGCCCTGCACTGCTGCTGGAAAAAGCTGGCAATAATGACATCTGGAACTTTACTGAAGCTTTTCAGCCTTTAAAATTTCTCTACAGGCTCTGCAAAAACTTTCATCAGATTCAAAGCATCTGAATTATCCAATTTAGACTATTGGAACTCTGGAAAAGGACTCTAACTCCCCTGGGTAGGCCTCAAACTGAATTTGTCTCATGGTGGCCCTGATGGCTCCTTCATCTTCCCTGAAGTAAAATCTGCTGACGAATACCTCCATTCGACCTGAAACCAATCCAAAAGCTCTCAGGATGATGAAGAGACCCAAAATTAACCAAAATTTTATCCAATTTGGTTCAATAAAGAGGGAGTTATGACCAAAACAATTTTGCCCCAATTTCCTCCACTAAATGTGGGGCAACTGCCAGTTAACTCCAGTAAAAGTGGAAGTCCACCTAAATTTGGGAGCGCCTTCAGAATCTCTGCCATATTAAACTCCACTTAAATGAAGCTTAATTAAATATTAAACATAAGATTAGGCTCCTTAAGTGCTCTTAACATTAAGCTCCCACATTGGTCATATGATAAGGTTCCATGGGAGGAGGGTTGGCCCCTCCGTGCTCTGCCAAACCCACTCTGCTTTAAAAGTGCGATAACTTCTTCATACGGTGTCCATTTTTTGAACCGTTTGTGGCACCAGAATTAGGAAGATGAAACCTATGCAACCATCTTGGTTTCAACCCAATCTTGTAACTTTGAATTTTGAGCTAATCCTTAGGTCCTTGATCCAGTTCTGATCATATATGGTCCATGTATTTTATGTTCATGTTGAAATTGTACTTAATTTACATTTTGGTCATCATCATGATGTGTATGTTGTTATGTCATGTTAGATATGTTCATTTAATGTGCATCTTGCAGATAGATGTGTATGTGATAGCATGAGGTATTTGACATGAGATGTATATTTGATGTTTGTGTTGTGATGATGTTAATATATAATGTTAATTGTGTTTTGTTAGATGATCATGATCACGATGATGCAGTTAGCGATTTTGCAGAATGTGTTATTTAGTCAAATTTGATGTTTGTACAATGGTTTTTTGTAATTTTTTAATTTGTAAAATTTTAATTGTATTAATGTGAAATGAATTTATTAAAATATTTAAATTTTAAATTTTTAAATAATTGTAAAATAATAAATCTAGAATAGTATGATTTATTGTAACATAATAAAGCTTAAAAAATAATGCAAATAAATTCATGTACTTCAGAATTATCATTATTTTACTATGATATTAGGTAAAAAAAAAAAAATTAAATTATAAAGTACGCCATTGTTTTTGAGATCAACATAATTGCAAATTATCAAGTGAATTATTGATTTTAACATTAACAAAATGCAACTTACCAATTAATTCAAAATACATATTATGTTAATATTTCTAAAAACCCATCTTAAAAAGTATAAATATTGATGAAATAACACATGTACCATATCACTCTCGGTTCTCATGATCACCCTCATTATCTTCTAGCTCGCATGGAATGATAACATTATTATTCTCAAAAATATGTTTTGATCTAGCGTCATCTGTTAATACGAACCAACAATCCCTATCCAACACATATGGGTAAAAAAACACCTGGCTGCAGTGTTTAGGGAAAACATAGGGCTCCTTAGCTTCATCCCACATCTTTCTAGAGTTGATACATATCAGCCTACTATCGTGATCTTCCTTTACATTATTCTGATCAAAGGTGTCCCACCACTTGCACCTAAAAATAACACATTGGAAAGAAGAAAAATTCACTTCAATGATCTCTTTTTCTTTCCGATGTAACCTAACGTCCCTCATACTAGGTTTTGATCATGATGGCTAGCTTGACTAGATTGATCGAACTCGATTTCCACTCCACAGTCTTGTGTGATTTTTCTGGCATCGACATTTTCTGTGCGAAAATGGTGTCCATATGCCCACATAGATGGGAACAAATGCACCTATTATAAAAGATTTAAAAAAATCATAGTGTCATGTGGCTTATAAATAATAATCCAATGGTTAAAATATGAATTGTAGATGTCTTAATATAAGTTTCAAATTTACATATAAATTAAAAATATTATTACAGAGTTACTGCACCCAATCCCTACGTTTAGCGCATCCTCTTCAGCACGCAGGTAATGACTGGTAGCACCATATTTATCTCTGACTTTGTTAGCAACCCAACTTTTGGGGCATATTTTTGGCATATTTTATTTTAAATGATCAGGATAAGGCACACTTCTACCATTTAACCATCTGAATTCTTTCCTGTCACTATCCCATTTCATCTAGTTTTGTTCGTACAGTGCAACCCACGGTTGTGTTGCTTCAAAATTGTAAAGAACACATTTATTGATTGCTTCAATTTCTACATTCAATGATGAAATCAAACCAAAATTATATAGTACATGGAGATCAAAATATACATTATATCCAATTTCAACATGAATATTAATTACTTTTTGTAAATTTGAAAAATTATAAGTTGCTTACTCTTTATCAAGCACTTTTTTCCACTCATTTGGAGCAACTCTCCTTCTCTTTTGTCGTCATCCATTTCATCATCCCAAATCAGTGCACCTGGTCTATTTTTCATCTGCTTTATGTACTCACTGGTATAATAGAAAGACTCATACGGTATGTACCCCTTTTCCATAGACCCCTTGGGTTTTTCCCTTTGTCTAACAAAACCTTTCAATTTATTCATGTACCTCTCTAAGAAGAACATCCAATGACAAGAAACAACCCCAACTAATTCAACCTCATCTACCAGGTGGATTAGAAGATGAACCTGTAAGTCCATGAAACTCGTCAGCAGTTCCTTCTCAAACATACAAACAATCTCAACTATCTCTTGACGCCACCGTGGAATACTAGCCACATGAATCTCCTTTGACGTGATCCAATGTAAAAATGCAGATGATTTAGATATGGCATGTCCTAGGTCTTGAGGTAATTCATGTTTCACACACCCATGCATGAACAAAGGATAATGTCACCGCAAAGTTATAAACATGTGCAATAATATACAAAAATAGTTATGTTTTATGATCCCCACATGGGATAACATTTATTAATATAACAAATAATAAATCATGCTTTTGACATTATACGTACTCTTAGAAGATTCTAATGTTCATGCGATTTCAACCCTGAAAAATGGTTATCCACGGTGAAGTAGCGCCGTAGTGAAGACCTAGATGAAGTTGGCACCCTCACATCCATTATAACTTCATTTTCCAAAGATATATATATATATATATATATATATATATATATATATATATTTTAAAATCCATGGGACATCACCTTCTTTGAAAAACCATGAATTAGAGGGTCCAGTGCCTGCCTCTGATCCCATAATTTCTAATCATCTTGGCCAATGTTTCTTTTTAGTTTTTGAAGTAATAAGATCTTTCCTAACAGCCAATGTGTCACCTTGTTTCGATGATATGTGCCTCCATAAAGAAGATGAAACATTTTCAAATATATGCATGGGATCTAATGAGTGGGAAATCTTAATATGCTCCCAATATGGGAGGTCATAAAAGATAGATTTCCTTTTCATCCCAATGGGAAATTTCTCAACATAGGTGTCGAAGAAATCTAGATCATCGAACATAGGCTCCCCATTTGAATCAGATATTTCTATGAACTCCTTCTCCTTCTCTCTGTCATATGCTCTAAGACATTCAGTCAGTGTCAATATTGGAGGCCTTTGGCTTCTCTCTCGTTTACCATTGAAAGTGGATGCTCCTCTTTTTTAAGGGTGTTCTTTTGGTAGGAATACCCTGGAGCAATCATACACTAGCTTTCGTAGGTCCTTGGACCATCTAGCTTTCAGAGAAGGTCCACAACATTTACACCAAAAAACCCTTTTGTTACAAGACCTACAAGATTATATTTGTATACATTAATTAATATGCATGGAACGTTAAATTATATCATGAAGATCATAACAAATATTACAATGAATTAAATAACTAATATGTGAAAGAATATTGTTACATATACAAACAAATCAATAAATTAAACATGTAATTTATCAGAGAAAACTCCTAAGCCTGGATAATCATGTGTCGTGTAAGCACATATGCCATACAATGTAAAACTCCTCTATGCTATGATGGGTGTTGATACATCATATACATTTATCCCATCCCATAATTCCTTCAATTCATCTAGCAATGGTTGTAAGTAGACATCCATATTCATCACTTTTCTTCTACCAAGGACTATGAGAGCCAACATAAAATGTTCATTATTCACGGACAACCATTGGGGAATATCATTATCGATCACTACTACATGCCAAACAAAATAGTTGGTGTTCTGGAGGGAATATAGGTTGACGCCATCCATGGCTATGCTAAGTCGTAGAGTTCGTACTTCACCCTTGAATTTCTCAGGCCATGTATCCTCTATATGCTTCATGGCTATTGAATCAGTTGGGATTCACATAACTCCCAACTCACTTATATGTGAGGCATAACATCCCTGCACCATAGCTAACTATTTGCAATGAAAGAGCCTTTGAATCCTTGGGATTATAGGCATATGTCTCAATATCTTAAAAGGAGGACCAGTACATGATTTACCCTTCTTTTTTTATTTTATCATACCTATCATGCCCACATTTCAGACACATCTCTTTGTCTGCATATTCTCCTCTATATAGAATACAATCATTTGGACATGCATGATATGATATGTACTCAACACCCAACATTTTCAATAATTTCTTTGCCTCTTCGCAGCTACCGGGCAAGACATTATCACTCGGAAGAACCTTATCTTTGAATAACTTGTAGTTGGTGATCATGGAAAATTATATTAATAAATGTACATTAATGTCGATATAATTATTAACGTTCATAAAATTTACCGTTTGTAATGTTCATTGCAGTGTACTAATTATATTTCAAATTTATATAAGGGGAGTACTTTATGGTAACTTACCTCCAAAGTTCCGAGAAACATGCATTTGACAAGCCAAACCTTGCTTTCATGTTGTACAGTAACATCGTTGTCCCCAACTGGGTAGAATTTGACTGACCGCCAGGTCCAAAGAGAAGGGTGGTGGAAGAAAATTTAAGGCTTTCAAAAAAGGTGTCAGTGATATGAGCATGATCCCCTAACTGATCATCATTTTGGAATGCATATAACAACATTGTCTCCATGGAAATCATATCCCTTAAGTAGTCATCCATACCAACCTCTATTTGATTGCCTCCATTGCCAGCTTATGAAGAACTACTATTGATGTAGTCATTCCTAATTGGTGAATCTGGATGTAGCAGGAATTGAATCGGTGGTTGATTCAACCATTCTTGGTATCGTTCCTCTCCAATTTTTTCTCTTAATTTAGTCTTCTCTCGATTTTAAATTGTCGTGGGATGCAACGGAAGATGTTAGGTAGGTCGTTCATCATCACTAGAATCCTAATAATTAAAAAATAAAAATAAAATTGAACATGATTAGTACAAAATATATGATAACAATTAGTAACCAGGTTGAAAATATTACATGATTATAAATTGGTTTGATGTTGAAATAATTACATATTAATCAATATATATATACCAAACAATTATAATTATAATTACCATCATTGTCCTGGGATTGTGGCTAGAAGATGCAATATTGTTACAATTGGTAGGGTGAAGCGGCTGTCCATTTTCATCTACCAAATGCGCCTTGCGGTATGCAGCTCCTGATAGGAACTTCTGACATTTTGGAGCAATTTGAATATTTTGTGCATCTGAACTCGATGTTGAATCTGCATGAACTTGCAAATTTGTATACATTATAAATTTAATTAAGTTGTGCATGATTGACTGCATGGATAAAAAAGATAAATTCAATTAGATAGTGAAAAAATAAAACAAATCTGAAGTAAATATTACGTCTCTAGATGGATAAGGAGAACTCCGTGATGGACTTTGAAAAATATTATGGAACGAGCTAGATTTTGAAAAATTTTCCATTTCATATAATATATGATATTTTGTCCCTGCATTTGAAAAAACAACAATAAATTTTGGTGCACAAACCTAAATGTAATTTCGGGGTGTAATGTATAGATAACTGCACTAGTGCATTTTTGGTATTGCGCACCGGTGTCGTTTTATAACCTGACACACCGGTGCAGTTAGATGAAAGGACGCACCGATAAACGAATAACCGCAAATAAAAAAAGCACAACCCTATTTTGTTTAAGTGAAAAAAATGGTAAATTGAAAAATGGGCAGAAAAATATTTTCTAAGATCTAATTTCATAAAAAATTTCTTTAAATACTAAACACTTTTCATTATTTCACTATTTTTGCAAAAAATTTCAGCCAGAGATTTGTAGGAAACGTACCTGGAGCAAATAGAGAACGAGAGCACTATGGAGCAGGGAAATACTTTTGAACAGAAGTATTCATACAATCAGAATTCTAAACCTCTCGTGATTCAAACCTTGTACCATAGAATTTCAAACAATGTGAGTAAAATTTATTGTTTTTTTGTACTTTTTTCTGCATTTTTTTTTATGCAGTAAAAGAAAAAATCAAAGTCTATTGCTTTTTTTTACTTTTTCTGTAGTTTTTTTAATGAAGTAAAATAACAAAATCAAAGTTTATTATTCTTTTTTACTTTTTTCTGCAGTTTTTTTTACCTTTTTTTGCAGTTTTTAGAAACAAAATAAAAAAAGAAATCAATTTTTAGAAACAAAACCCTATATTCTTTTTGTTTCTGCCATTTCTTCTCCCTCTTTTTGTAATTTCAGAATTAGAGCTTTTCAATTTAGATTTATAGAGTTTGTATAGTCATAAGACATCCAACCCATAGGACGACTTGCATAGTTGGATCCCAATCCATGTTGGCCCTTGCGTCAATATAAAAAAAATAGATTTTTTTTTGTCGGTGTGCCTTGCGTAACATAGCACATCGGTGCACTCTGTTATACCAGCGCACCATGAAAGTACAGTGATAAAAAAATATATATATATATATATATATATATATATATATATATATATATATATATATATATATATATATAGATATATTTTTTTTATCAGTATGCCATATGTAACATATGGCACCGGTGCACTATTTCATTATGGCGCACCTTAAACATGTTGTTCTACCAAAAAAACCATTTTAGAAATAGACCCTACATTTTTTTTGTTTCTGCCCTTTCTTCTCCCTCTTTCTGTGATTTCAGAATTAGGGCTTTTCAATTTATATTTATAGGGTTTGTATTGCTAAATATAATCCTAAGACATCCAACCCATGGGAGGACCTGCATAGTTGAGTCCCAATCCATTTCGTCCCTTGCATAAATTAAAAAAAAAAAAAAGATTTTTTTTTTCGATGCGCCCTGTGTACCATAGCACATCGGTGTGCTCTATTATCCCACTTCACCGTGTTATCACTCAGGTTGAACGCACTTGTTTTTTTTCGAAGGTCAAATTTCAACATTTTCTAAAATTATGCTAAAAACAAAATTGTTTGTTGAAAAAAGGATTGAAAAAACACCCCCACAAAAAAAATTGTGTCTTCCAGAACGCACTTGTTTTTTTTTTTAAGGTCAAATTTCAACATTTTCTAAAATTATGCTAAAAACAAAATTGTTTGTTGAAAAAAGGATTGAAAAAACACCCTCAAAACAAAACCAGTTGATGTTGGAATAACAAAAAAAAAAATTGTGTCATAATTTTGACACTTGTGACAATGGAATTAAAGACAACATATTAGGACATTTTTTAAAATCGTAAATTTCTAACATTTTGGATAGATGATGTTAAAGATAAACAAATACATGTCTGAAGGGCTTATAATTTTGAACAATTTTCATCCATGTTGTTAAACATAAAATATCTTGACTTTAAACAACCCCAAATTTGTAATTATTTTCAACCATAACCTTAAAGATAAAGGTAAATCTAAAGTTTTTCAATCTTAAGTGTTCAACATACTTTAACAATGAAATTATGGAGAAAATATAAGACTTAACAATTTAAAACAGAAACAAGTAAGAGTAATTTTAATTTTAAAGAATAAAAACTTATCTTTTTTCAAATCTTAGCATAAGACAAATTTAAATATAATTTCAACCAAAACCTAAAAATCAAACATCAAAACAAAGTGTTATGTTTCAATGACGCATATAATTATTAAAACTTTTAAAAGTATCTTATACCAAATGGTAACAATACATAATATCATGGTAATGTCACTGCATAATCTAAAAATTCAACATTAGTTTCTATTTTCTATTTTACTTATAATTAAAATATCAACATTGGTACATTGAATATAACATAAATTATTTTTGTAATTCATTGTTACATTGTCCATATTCTAAAGAAATGAATTCTTCATAATTAAAACGTATAATCCAACAAACATAGAAATGTCTCAGAACTTCATGAAAAATGAGATGGAAGTCAAAATTTTTATTTCAAGTTACCATGCAAACATCAATTACATAAAAGTGTCTTAGATAGTTATTCAAAATCAGCCATAGGTTCTGGCACACCATCATAATCTACATCTTCAGATGAATGGATCGATGCAGATGAAGATGATCCATATTCTTCTCTTTCATCAACTAGTGCTCCATATGAGTCAACATGCATGCCCACCATTTCAGAGTTCAAAAGTCTTGTAGATCTACGTCTACATTCTGCAGAGTCCCATTTCAACAGTAATTGTTCTGGTAGCAATTTCTTCAAAATATTTATGGTCTGCAACCGAAGAGTTCCTCTCTTTGTCAAATTGAAGTCATACACAAGTATGTCAACATCCTCAAATTTTAAGACATCTGTGCGGCGACGATTTATATTTGCGCCCTTTATTTTTCTCTTTCTGCCAATTCTTTTTTCCACTACCATCTCTGGCTTGTACACACCATTGAAAGGGTGGGTACTTGTGGCATACCAATGTACATCAACAGCTGTAATCTCTTCATTTTCATTAATGACCTTTATAACCTTGGCAATCCAGAATGGATAGCCAAGTGGATCTTCATCTGCTAACAATGCTATCATGCAACCCTCCTTAAGATCCTGCACAGAACCCCTGTAAAGGTCTTCCATGGCTTCACGTTGTGCACGTGATCTTCTAGAACCAATATAGATTTCTCTTTCCTCTACCTATGGGAAATTAATAATAGCTTGAGGCTGTTGTTGTTCAACATTGTGTGTTTCTTGATGTTCATGTTCATTTGGCATATTTTGTGGCAAAAAAAAAGGAGTCTTCAAAAGCGTATCCTCATTTACTGATCTTGAAATCATATCACTTTGATTACTGAAAAAAGACTCCCACCAAATTGAATCAGCAACATCGAAGTATTCATATGTATCTCTAATACATCTTTTAATTTCCTCTAGACATTCAAAATAATTTATCTCTCTCTTCTGCCTTCGTGCATTATGGAGTTCGGAAACTGACTATAATAACAATATCTTTGATGAAAACATTGGACGCTCTGGAATGAACTTCAAAAATGCTAAACTTGATGATGGTCCCCATTCTTCAATAGTTGAATACTTCTTGCCCCATATAAGTGTTATCCCATCAATTTTTTTGATACGAAATTGATGTTGGAAGCTAATGTCGTTAAGTTTTTCAATGCATTTCTCCTCACCATGCGATCCAAAAATAAACCTTCGCATGTCAATAGTTTCTTCCAACACATGAAAAACAGGCTCTAGAATGTACGATTTCTTAATACATTCAATTAATGATGGCAAGCTCCCAACACCTTTCCTCCTCAATGTTACTGAAAAACGACTGAACATTTGATCAATATGATCATGAGTATGCCCAACAAGAAGGAAACCAACCTTTATCTTTTTAAAAATCTCCAATTCAACAAACATGTTTAGATACCCAAAAAGAACTTGATTTTTGTTCTCACGACTTGTGTTGTCTAATTGTAAATACAAAACTTCAGGAAGAATCCCAGACCAATGAGTAACCACATCATGGATTATAGTTATGGTGAGATTTGCATCATTGTGAATATTTGGAGTTGTGAAGAAAACTCTTGGAAACATCTTCTCATTAAATACCATACAACCAACCAAGTGAAACTGAATGAAATTTTCCTCCTGTAATTTTTTGGCGTGCGGACAAAATGTGGAAGAAGTGTTTTCTTTTGGTCCATACCATCAATTATCAATCCCAGATATTTATTTGGATGATCATAACACTTCTTTCGATGTTTATACAACTTTTGTCTTTCACTTGTGTGCTGATTGCGATGGTCTTGAAGTTCTTTGACAACAGAATCTGTACATAAAATAAAAGAAACATATGAATAAATATATTTTCATAGTTGATAAGTATCAAATTTTAAAAAACAATGTTTTGAACACATACCTCTTTCTGCCCCTTGACATTTATCTTTTTTTGCTTTAAGAGAAGCACATGTGCTGCAAATCCCCATCCTTGTCTTCTTAGGAATACGAACATTGTTGAATTCAGTTTTCCATATCCTTGTAAAATAAGAATATGTAATAAAATTACCAATTCCTTCAATAGCTTCTGCATAATCTTTGTATAACATGAATATTTATCGTCTCAAGAAATTATCTGGAATATGTATTGTGTCTTTATTTGGCATACACTCTCCATGATTTGAAAAGAAGTCTTTCATCCATGTCTTAGCAGTATTTGCAAATGGCCCCACCTCCTATTTATAACGTGCTTCTGAATAATATGTGGGATCCTTTTCCAATCTATCATGGATTCTTGACAAATGACAATTACCAATTGAATACAACATTTTGAACGCCTTTCTGCAAAGCAATACATTCCCAATATGATAATCATAACCTGCTAGTGTAGATTGCATGCAACCCACTAAATATGAATTTTGCATGCTTTTATTCATTGACATATATGTTTTCCTTTTCTGCAAAGAAAAGTTGAAATCCATATTTTCAAGCAATCCCTTCGACAACATGCACTTGAAATCAAATGAACGACAAAACTTTTTGTCGTGAGATATTTTGTCCTCGCCCTTGTATAACTGCAATGCTTTGGATTGATATGAAAAGGTCTACTCCTACTCCTAGTTGCAATATTTGCTTGCAACGGCTTCATCATTCCATCATCCTTTGTAAAAGTAGTTTCATCACCATTAGAAGGAATATTATCCCCACTATCATCATCCTCAACATAGTTAAGAAATTCATCAACATCATTGCATGGAAAAATTTCTTTACCATCATCAGTTGAAGAAAACATTTCACAAGAATCATCGGCACTTTTGTAACCCTGACTCAAAAGAAATTCTTCACCATCTTGACCCATGCTTTCAAATTCTTCCCTGGGAGGATTCAATTCTTCATCACCATGAGTGTCTTTGAAATGGTCACTTGGAGAAAATTCAATATTCAGATCTGTGCCTCTAAAATTATCATTTGCAAGAAACTCTTCATCCTCCCCTTCCTCAGTGGCGCTCTCATAATCCTTGGGATTAGGCATAAGTGGAAGCTTTGAATTTGTATTCACTAGAATTTCTTCACCCTACCCCTCCCCTTCCTCACTAAAGCTCTCATAGTCCTTAGGATTGGGAATAAGTGAATGCCTTGAATCTATATTTATTGGAAATTCTTCATCCCCCCCTTCATCGGTGGTTAAATTATAATCGTTATGATTAGGATGAAGTGAAAATTTTAGCTTTGGAAATTCATCCCCGTCTTCATCAGTGGTGCTGGCATAATCCTTAGGATTAGGACGAAGTGGATATTTTGATGCTACAAATTCTTCATTCCCCTCTTCCTCAGTGGTGCTGACATAATCCTTAGGATTAGGACGAAGTGCATATTTTGACTCTGCAAATTCTTCATTCCCCTCTTCATCTGTGGTGCTGACATAATCCTTAAGATTAAGACGAAGTGGAAATTTTGACTCTGGAATTTTTTCGTCCCCCTCTTCATCAGTGGTGCTTGCATAATCCTTAGGATTAGGACGGAGTGGAAATTTTGATGCTGTAAATTTTTCATTTCCCTCTTCATCAGTGGTGTTGGCATAATCCTTAGGATTGGGACGAAGTGGATGTTTTGACTCTGAAACATTATCATTCCCCTCTTCATCGGTGGTGCTCGCATAATCCTTACGATTAGGACGAATTTGATATTTTGACTCTAGAAATTTTACATCCCCCTTTTCATCAGTGTTGCTGGCATACTCCTCGGGATTACGACAGAGTGGATATTTTGAATCTACAGATTCTTCATTCCCCTCTTCATTTGTTGTTCTCATATAATCCTTAGGATTAAGCTGAAGTGGATATTCTTCATCTCCCTCTTCATCAATGGTGTCCTCATAATCCTTGGGATTAGGACGAAGTGAAACTTTTAACTCTGCAATTTCTTCATCATGCCCTTCATCATTGTTGCTTTCATAATCCTTAGGATTAAGAGTAAGTGGTATAACTGGCGCTCGATTTTTTGACTCTCTATTCATGGTGAATGAACTCTCGTTATATTCATCACTCTGAATAGAGTTGTTGCGTGACGAAGATGTTGATGTTCTAGAAAGAAAAACTTCGTTATCAGAAGAAACCATGGCTTCCAACAAAAATAGGTTGAATGATACAAATTCCTCTCCCACTTACAATATATAGCTTAAAGACTGAAAATTTCCCTCCAAAAAAATTCGCGAAAAAATTTCCCTCCAAAAATTCCCTCCAAAAAAATTCACGAAAAACTTTAACTATTTTAACTATAATGACTACATGTAAATATTTTAAATTTTTTATTTTAAACTTACGTTATATTCATCTAAAATATATTTCAAATTTTTTTTTAAAATATTCCTTTCATGCATGTCTTCGAAACTAAAATAATTTTCTTATTTGAATAGTTTAAGATTGACTACATGTAAATATTTACAAAAATAACATGATGTAAATATTAACTATTTAAACTATAATTAACTACATGTACATATTTTAGCTTTTAAAATTTAATCGCATGATTTTAATATAAGAAGGTTTTTGATATGGTTGAGAGAATGTGGAAAATAGAATCCATAAACAAATTATTATTATTATTATTTTTTAACTGAAACAGGTATTTTTATTGATAGAGATGGTTGGCCGAAGCCAAATCAAACATTACAATTCACTGTTTCAAACATTACAATTCTCTGCTTTTACAAGAACGTCTTGCCCAGTTAGGGGATAGTTGCCATATTCAATGCTCCTGCATTTATGCTGATCATGCTCTTTTCAAGAGTACATCCTGTATTTGCCAATCTGTCTGCTTCTGTGTTTAATTCTCTGAGGATATGGAAGATTTGAGCTGAGGAGAAGTCCTTCAGAAGTCTGTTCACTCTTGTAAGCTGTTTATTTAGCGCTGGATCCTTGAGTCCTTTCTTGTTTATTAGAGATTTTATCAGCAGCTCTGAATCTCCAAAGACTAAAATTTCCCTTGGGTTTTCTTTTCTGTCTAGTTGACAAGCTTTTAAAAGGCTGAGAACTTCAGCCTGATTGTTGGTTTTTAGCCCAAGTCCCCAACTGAAGTCCTCTTTTTTCCCATTCGGAAAGTAAATAACCCCTCCTACTCCTGACCTGCCTGGATTGCCTTTTGAGGCTCTGTCAAAGAAGATAGTGCATTTTCCTTGTGATTTCCACCACTTCTGAAAACTGTCCAAAGTGTCTCGAATCTGCCATTTTTCCTTATGATTTGGGCGAGTGATTGCTGAAGGTCTGGGCATGGGGGAGAAGCCATCCAGCCATGCCCTTTCTTCATTACGGAGGGAACTATCTTCTTTGACTATGGAGTGTCTCAGAGTTTCTAATAGAAGTTTCTTGGCCTGTTCCACTGCATTATCTGCAGTCATTTCTTTTTGGTTGAAGACAATTTCGTTCTGGGCAAGCCACAACTTCCAACAAACATATTTTGGAGCTGCAATCCACACCTTATGCCAAAGAGATTTGTCAGTGATGTTGAAGGGGTATCGAGCTTTCCAAGACGAGAACATGTCTGTGATCGAACAATGTGTTGGGGGACTCACATTCAGTCCTGCCAAGAAGCTAGTCCAGGCCTTCTGTGCATACTCAAAATCGATGAACATGTGATCTGAGGTTTCCAATGCATTTTTGCAGAAAACACATCGATGAGGACCTGCTATGTTTCTTATGCACAAATTTTCTCCAGTCAGGATTTTGTTGTGGAACAAAGTCCAAAAGAAGAAATTGATCTTGGGAATGCTAAAGTTTTCCCAGATCTGTTTCCACACTGTTTCCGGGTGCGGAGAATCCTTTTTTCCTTGCATATGTAAGTATCCTTGTCTGGCTGTATACACCCCTGTCTTTCCCCATCCCCAAGAGTCTTCTTCGTCCTTATGCACTGGAGTAAAGTCTGTAATTGCATCTGTAAAAGTATTTAACTAATTTTTTAAGTGCGCTGGAATGTTAGGCAAAGTCCAGCACTGCCAATTTCCTTTGTTATCCCAATCTGCAATATCCTCGATTTTTCGAATTCCTTTTGAACGTAACCAAGCTCTTAACTCTGTAATTTCATTAATAGCTGAAAGTGGAGGATGACCCATGATTCGATCTCTCCACAGCAATGTATTTTTGCCATTCCCTGGGATTTTATACAGATGAGTTCTAAAGAAATCGATTCCTTTGCTACAGAGCCTCCAAGCCTGCGTTCCTCTAGGTGAAAACGCTGGATTGAAGGAGATGATCGACTGATTTTTGAGATACTTGAGTTTTAAGATCTGACTGACAGGATGTGAAGGCTCAGTTAATAGCTGCCACAGAAGTTTACAACCCAAGGCTAAATTTTCTTGCTGGGGGTCACGGATTTGGAGTCCGCCTTCAGCTAAAGGACGCTTTAATGTATCCCAATTAATTAAATGAAATCGATTGCTGTTTCCCCTCCCACCATTCCACAAAAATTCCGCAGAAGACAGGAGATTTGATCTGCGATTTGTCTTGGAGCCATCAGCAGAGAGGCTTGGAATGTTGGCAGAGCTGAAAGCACAGATCGAATAAGAGTGAGTTTGCTGCCTGTGGTGAGCCAAAAGCCACCCCACGCAGCAATATTTTTTTTGAACTTTGAAATCACCTCCTCCCATAAGTGATTTCGGTTGGATCCCATCGTTAAAGGGAGTCCGAGATACTTTATTTTGTCCCACGCTGCATAACCTTTGAACCCCAATTCGCTGGCTATCCTTTCAATTGTTTGTTGATCTGTATTCCATCCATAAACAACGCTTTTCCTCTCACTGATTAACGCTTCGGAAATGCTGCAAAACTTTTGGAGAATGGTCTTGAAGGAGTTAGCAATTCCCATGGAAGCACCCCCGAGCAGGAGTGAATCATCAGCAAAGAGCGCGTGATTCACTGGGGCGATGCCTTGCACAATTCTTATCCCAGGTATTGTGCCTATTTGTTTCTCCCGTGTCAGCTTCCTGCTTAGTGAATCAGCCATCAGAATGTAAAGAAAGGGAGAAAGAGGGCAACCCTGCCTCAGTCCCCTGGTGGCTAAAAAGAACTCTGCTGGTCTTCCATTCACCATTGGGGCGATCCAGATATTTTCAATGCAAGCTTTGATGAGGTTTATGAATTCCTGATTGAATCCAAAGGCTGCAAGAACCCTGAACAGGAAAGAACGATTAACTCTATCAAAGGCATTACACATATCCAATTTGATTATCATACCTTGTTCTTTCCGAGTTTGACTGGAGTGCAGGGCTTCTTGGATTTGAATGACGTTGTCCAGGATTTGTCTGCCTTTCACAAATCCCCCTTGGGCCGGAGAGATGAGCTTTTGGAGAGGGGCTTAATTCTGTTAGCCAGAAGTTTGGCCACGATCTTGTAGGATGAATTGCAGAGTGAGATCGGCCTGTATCTATCAAAGGAGCCTGGGTTTGTTTCCTTGGGGATTAAAGCGAGGAAGGTGGAGTTTATTCCTCCACCAACTTTTTCCTTCCTCAAGATTCCCCTTATCATTCTGAAGAGATCAGATTTGATTATCTCCCAACAAATTCTATAAAAATGAACTGAGAATCCGTCAGGTCTTGGAGCTTTGTCTGGTTCCATGGAGCAGACTATATTAGTTATCTCTTCTTTCGTGACTGGGCTCATCAGAGAATCATTATCATCCACGCTGACTAGTTTTGGAATGTTTGTGAGAAACTCTAATGCATCCTCCTCGTTCCCATTTCTTTCTGCACTAAGGAGGTTCTGAAAATGATTTACTGCTGCTTCTTTGATTTGTGAAAATCCTTTATACACCTGTCCGTTAGTGTTGGTAATTTCTGCTATATGATTACGTGAGAGGCGTGCCCTGCACTGTCTATGGAAGTATGTGGTATTTCTGTCCCCAGATTTAAGCCACAGACTTCGAGACTTTAAACGCCAATGTTCTTCTTCATTTCTAAAAGAACAGTAAGTATTTCTTTGGGCAGCTTTTTCGTTGGCTAAGTTTGTGGGAGATAGATCTTTCTCCTCCATTTCGAATTGTATTCCTTCCAATAGAAGAACTACCTCCTTCCTTTGCCTAGTGGGCATTTGCATGGATTTCTTTATCCAATCATTAAGAGCTTTTTTTGTGTTTTTCATTTTTTGTTCCCACACAAAACTTGGGGATCCGGATATTTCTATCCTCCACGTTGTTTGGACTATTTCAAAGAACCCTTCTTTACCTGCCCAGAGAGGACTGAAACGAAATGGAAGGGGGCCTAGATCTTCTTCTTCTTTCAGGCATAAAAGGATTGGCTTATGATCCGATGTGAGCTTTATA